>JASANA010006092.1:0-37073 GCA_030248095.1 Ptycholaimellus sp. GST1_10 | reverse complement strand
GCTATAGCATTAATTGAGGTAAGAGGCATTTTGAGGACTTTTGTGAAGGTAGACGACTTGCAACAAACTTGCTTGAAGAGTGATAAGAATCAGACGCGCAATAAAAATCTTGCTAACTAAGGGTTTTGTTTTGAAAGAGATAAGCAGAAGTATACACAGCTGAAAAGCCTTCTTAAGCAAAATTTTAAGACTTTCTATCAGTTCACCAACTACGCCGTCAACTTTTATCTTAGATAAATCTTCAGTAAATTAGAGTTAAATAGTGTCTGATAATTATTTTGAGTATTTTTCAAAGAGCAAATTTGTAAGGATGGAAGAGGAATGGCCGGAAGATCTGCTGAAGCTGGCTGAAGTCGCAGAAGAGGCAGGCGATATTCTCTGGCGAGTGTGGCATCGCTACAGGACTTTCACGCACCTGCATCACAATCACCTACCCTACGGCAGTGGACTATTTGGAATTGGATTCAACGACATCTTCGGGACTTTTATTGGGCGCTAATGGTTTTGTTTTTTGTGTGATTTTTTTTAATGGGAAAATAAAATATCTAAAAAACAAGACTTTAGTTTTTTATGAGGTAGGCTTTTTTTATGAGATAGGCGTGTTTGAAAAAACAAACAAGAAAGTCGCAAGCACACGAAGCTAAGTCAAACGCATGAAGCACAGTTAGTAGTATAGCAGAGGGGGCCCTTACTGCCCATCTTAACCCTTTAGCGCTTTTAGAGCGCTTTCCTAAAAGCGCACCCGAAAACTGCATTATCATGAGTGTTTTATTGACATAGCGCGAGCGAAAAGGGTTAAGATGGGCAGTAAGGGCCCCCTCTCCTATACTACTCTGTCTGCCCTTGCTGCTGCTGAGTGGCTTTCTAGCGACATTGAATGCTTGGCAGCTGGCCAGCACCCAGCTCCCTTTTCCTGTCTGCGGCTGGAGGTTGGCATGAGCTTGTCTGAAGACTGCCCTGGTGCCTGTGGCTGGGGCCCTTGCTGCTGCTGAGTGGCTTTCTAGCGACATTGAATGCTTGGCAGCTGGCCAGCACCCAGCTCCCTTTTCCTGTCTGCGGCTGGAGGTTGGCATGAGCTTGTCTGAAGACTGCCCTGGTGCCTGTGGCTGGGGCCCTTGCTGCTGCTGAGTGGCTTTCTAGCGACATTGAATGCTTGGCAGCTGGCCAGCACCCAGCTCCCTTTTCCTGTCTGCGGCTGGAGGTTGGCATGAGCTTGTCTGAAGACTGCCCTGGTGCCTGTGGCTGGGGCCCTTGCTGCTGCTGAGTGGCTTTCTAGCGACATTGAATGCTTGGCAGCTGGCCAGCACCCAGCTCCCTTTTCCTGTCTGCGGCTGGAGGTTGGCATGAGCTTGGCTGAAGACTGCCCTGGTGCCTGTGGCTGGGGCCCTTGCTGCTGCTGAGTGGCTTTCTAGCGACATTGAATGCTTGGCAGCTGGCCAGCACCCAGCTCCCTTTTCCTGTCTGCGGCTGGAGGTTGGCATGAGCTTGTCTGAAGACTGCCCTGGTGCCTGTGGCTGGGGCCCTTGCTGCTGCTGAGTGGCTTTCTAGCGACATTGAATGCTTGGCAGCTGGCCAGCACCCAGCTCCCTTTTCCTGTCTGCGGCTGGAGGTTGGCATGAGCTTGGCTGAAGACTGCCCTGGTGCCTGTGGCTGGGGCCCTTGCTGCTGCTGAGTGGCTTTCTAGCGACATTGAATGCTTGGCAGCTGGCCAGCACCCAGCTCCCTTTTCCTGTCTGCGGCTGGAGGTTGGCATGAGCTTGTCTGAAGACTGCCCTGGTGCCTGTGGCTGGGGCCCTTGCTGCTGCTGAGTGGCTTTCTAGCGACATTGAATGCTTGGCAGCTGGCCAGCACCCAGCTCCCTTTTCCTGTCTGCGGCTGGAGGTTGGCATGAGCTTGTCTGAAGACTGCCCTGGTGCCTGTGGCTGGGGCCCTTGCTGCTGCTGAGTGACTTTCTAGCGACATTGAATGCTTGGCAGCTGGCCAGCACCCAGCTCCCTTTTCCTGTCTGCGGCTGGAGGTTGGCATGAGCTTGTCTGAAGACTGCCCTGGTGCCTGTGGCTGGGGCCCTTGCTGCTGCTGAGTGGCTTTCTAGCGACATTGAATGCTTGGCAGCTGGCCAGCACCCAGCTCCCTTTTCCTGTCTGCGGCTGGAGGTTGGCATGAGCTTGTCTGAAGACTGCCCTGGTGCCTGTGGCTGGGGCCCTTGCTGCTGCTGAGTGGCTTTCTAGCGACATTGAATGCTTGGCAGCTGGCCAGCACCCAGCTCCCTTTTCCTGTCTGCGGCTGGAGGTTGGCATGAGCTTGGCTGAAGACTGCCCTGGTGCCTGTGGCTGGGGCCCTTGCTGCTGCTGAGTGGCTTTCTAGCGACATTGAATGCTTGGCAGCTGGCCAGCACCCAGCTCCCTTTTCCTGTCTGCGGCTGGAGGTTGGCATGAGCTTGGCTGAAGACTGCCCTGGTGCCTGTGGCTGGGGCCCTTGCTGCTGCTGAGTGGCTTTCTAGCGACATTGAATGCTTGGCAGCTGGCCAGCACCCAGCTCCCTTTTCCTGTCTGCGGCTGGAGGTTGGCATGAGCTTGGCTGAAGACTGCCCTGGTGCCTGTGGCTGGGGCCCTTGCTGCTGCTGAGTGGCTTTCTAGCGACATTGAATGCTTGGCAGCTGGCCAGCACCCAGCTCCCTTTTCCTGTCTGCGGCTGGAGGTTGGCATGAGCTTGTCTGAAGACTGCCCTGGTGCCTGTGGCTGGGGCCCTTGCTGCTGCTGAGTGGCTTTCTAGCGACATTGAATGCTTGGCAGCTGGCCAGCACCCAGCTCCCTTTTCCTGTCTGCGGCTGGAGGTTGGCATGAGCTTGTCTGAAGACTGCCCTGGTGCCTGTGGCTGGGGCCCTTGCTGCTGCTGAGTGGCTTTCTAGCGACATTGAATGCTTGGCAGCTGGCCAGCACCCAGCTCCCTTTTCCTGTCTGCGGCTGGAGGTTGGCATGAGCTTGTCTGAAGACTGCCCTGGTGCCTGTGGCTGGGGCCCTTGCTGCTGCTGAGTGGCTTTCTAGCGACATTGAATGCTTGGCAGCTGGCCAGCACCCAGCTCCCTTTTCCTGTCTGCGGCTGGAGGTTGGCATGAGCTTGTCTGAAGACTGCCCTGGTGCCTGTGGCTGGGGCCCTTGCTGCTGCTGAGTGGCTTTCTAGCGACATTGAATGCTTGGCAGCTGGCCAGCACCCAGCTCCCTTTTCCTGTCTGCGGCTGGAGGTTGGCATGAGCTTGTCTGAAGACTGCCCTGGTGCCTGTGGCTGGGGCCCTTGCTGCTGCTGAGTGGCTTTCTAGCGACATTGAATGCTTGGCAGCTGGCCAGCACCCAGCTCCCTTTTCCTGTCTGCGGCTGGAGGTTGGCATGAGCTTGTCTGAAGACAGCCCTGGTGCCTGTGGCTGGGGCCCTTGCTGCTGCTGAGTGGCTTTCTAGCGACATTGAATGCTTGGCAGCTGGCCAGCACCCAGCTCCCTTTTCCTGTCTGCGGCTGGAGGTTGGCATGAGCTTGTCTGAAGACTGCCCTGGTGCCTGTGGCTGGGGCCCTTGCTGCTGCTGAGTGACTTTCTAGCGACATTGAATGCTTGGCAGCTGGCCAGCACCCAGCTCCCTTTTCCTGTCTGCGGCTGGAGGTTGGCATGAGCTTGTCTGAAGACTGCCCTGGTGCCTGTGGCTGGGGCCCTTGCTGCTGCTGAGTGGCTTTCTAGCGACATTGAATGCTTGGCAGCTGGCCAGCACCCAGCTCCCTTTTCCTGTCTGCGGCTGGAGGTTGGCATGAGCTTGTCTGAAGACTGCCCTGGTGCCTGTGGCTGGGGCCCTTGCTGCTGCTGAGTGGCTTTCTAGCGACATTGAATGCTTGGCAGCTGGCCAGCACCCAGCTCCCTTTTCCTGTCTGCGGCTGGAGGTTGGCATGAGCTTGTCTGAAGACTGCCCTGGTGCCTGTGGCTGGGGCCCTTGCTGCTGCTGAGTGGCTTTCTAGCGACATTGAATGCTTGGCAGCTGGCCAGCACCCAGCTCCCTTTTCCTGTCTGCGGCTGGAGGTTGGCATGAGCTTGTCTGAAGACTGCCCTGGTGCCTGTGGCTGGGGCCCTTGCTGCTGCTGAGTGGCTTTCTAGCGACATTGAATGCTTGGCAGCTGGCCAGCACCCAGCTCCCTTTTCCTGTCTGCGGCTGGAGGTTGGCATGAGCTTGTCTGAAGACTGCCCTGGTGCCTGTGGCTGGGGCCCTTGCTGCTGCTGAGTGGCTTTCTAGCGACATTGAATGCTTGGCAGCTGGCCAGCACCCAGCTCCCTTTTCCTGTCTGCGGCTGGAGGTTGGCATGAGCTTGTCTGAAGACTGCCCTGGTGCCTGTGGCTGGGGCCCTTGCTGCTGCTGAGTGGCTTTCTAGCGACATTGAATGCTTGGCAGCTGGCCAGCACCCAGCTCCCTTTTCCTGTCTGCGGCTGGAGGTTGGCATGAGCTTGTCTGAAGACTGCCCTGGTGCCTGTGGCTGAAGCCCTTGCTGCTGCTGAGTGACTTTCTAGCGACATTGAATGCTTGGCAGCTGGCCAGCACCCAGCTCCCTTTTCCTGTCTGCGGCTGGAGGTTGGCATGAGCTTGTCTGAAGACTGCCCTGGTGCCTGTGGCTGGGGCCCTTGCTGCTGCTGAGTGGCTTTCTAGCGACATTGAATGCTTGGCAGCTGGCCAGCACCCAGCTCCCTTTTCCTGTCTGCGGCTGGAGGTTGGCATGAGCTTGTCTGAAGACTGCCCTGGTGCCTGTGGCTGGGGCCCTTGCTGCTGCTGAGTGGCTTTCTAGCGACATTGAATGCTTGGCAGCTGGCCAGCACCCAGCTCCCTTTTCCTGTCTGCGGCTAGAGGTTGGCAGCTGTTGTCGAACATTTGGCCGATTTATCCCATATAATCATGATTTGAATAATGAGTCAGAGCGCCAGCGAATGCTCTGAGCATTTGTAAATTTATTTTAGAATTGCTTTTAATATACTGAGACTATTAAAGTACCAATTAACCAGTTTATTTACCAGGTTCAGTTTATTCCATTTTGAGTTTTCACAACCTAACTTCCAATCTTTTATCCGCTTCGAGTTAAATCGGCGAGCTTTTTTTCAATTTTTTTGCCCTTTTGTTGCCATTTAGAGTGAACATTTTCTCGCGCTTTGCACGAATCTAGATAGGAAATATTGAAACAAGTATATGGCGCAGAGCGCAATAGGTGACCGCGGAGCTCTCAACATACCACATTTATCAACCTTTCTACCCAAAAAAAGTAATGTTTCAAATGCTCTGGGACCGGTTCCACCCCTCCAGATCTTCCTAAATTGTTAATACCTTTCAGCAAAAAAAGTTTGTCCAAATCCATTGAGAATTCACCATTTCTCACCACACCCCATTTTTCAAACTTTTTACCCAAAAAAGTAATGTTTTAAATGCCCCGGGACCGTTTCCACCCATCCAGATCTTCCTCAAATATTATTACCTTTTAGGGAAAAAAGTTTTTAAAAATCGTTGAGAATTGAGCATTTTACAGCATACCCCATTTTTCAACCTTTCTACCCAAAAAAGTAATATTCAAATGCTCCGGGATCAGTTCCACCCCTTCAGATCTTCATAAAATATTATTACCTTTCAGGAAAAAGTTTGTCAAAATCCGATGAGAATTGAGCATTTTACAGCATACCCCATTTTTCAACTTTTCTAACCAAAAAAGTAATGTTTCAAATGCTCCGGGATCAGTTCCACCCCTCCAGATCTTCCTTAAATATTATTACCTTTCAGGAAAAAAAAGTTTGTCAAAATCCTATGAGAATTGAGCATTTTACAGCATACCCAATTTTTCAACATTTCTACCCAAAAATGTAATGTTTCAAATGCTCTGGGATCAGTTCCACCCCTCCAGATCTTCCTAAAATATTATAACCTTTTTAGGAAAAAAAAGTTTGTCAAAATCGGTTGAGAATTGAGCATTTTACAGCATACCCCATTTTTCAACCTTTCTACCCAAAAAAGTAATGTTTCAAATGCTCGGGGACCGCTTCCTACCGGCGATATCTTCCTAAAACATTATTACCTTTCAGGAAAAAAAAGTTTGTCCAAATCCGTTGAGAATTCGCCCGTGTACAGCATTTCCAGATATATATATATATATGAGGACAAAAGTTGAGTAACCTCTATAGACCGCGGAGCGGTCGGGCCGCTCCGCGGTCAAAAATGTTTGACCCGAATTCCTCCCCCGAACCAAAATCCTATATTCGGCACTAAGTGGAGTTATGTAGCAAAAAATGGGCGACTTTACAGACTAGCAGCTCTGAGCCAGATGCTGGTCCTCTACAAGATTCCCATCTCTATTGGCTGTGTCTACATGTTCGCAAAAGCCAAGTAAGTCTTCCCTACAAATGCTAGGCGTGAATGGGTGCTATTTTGTAGGTCTCTTTCCGCCGCCACACTGCAAGAGTTCTACCAGGCCCGGGCTCAGATTCCGCTCCAATACCGGCCAGCCATTGAACACTGCAAACTGCCCCTCCCTCCTGACTCTAGATGCACTCTAGGGCAGAGCTGCGACACAGCATCGAGCTGGGCGAGCGCTTGGGCTCTGCAATGAAAGCGGGCTTTGTAATCACGCTCGTCTACTTCCTCATCTACACCCCCATCACCATCGGACTACGATTCTCCAAACAGCTGCCCCTCGACGACTGGGTTTCTGCCAGCTCTACGCATTTGATAGCTTTTCCAAGACTACCAATTTCTAAAGGTTTCTCCGCTTTGTTTTTCTGGCCCTAAGCCCAAGCCCTAAGCTAAGTTTTGGGCCTCACTATGCTCGGTGCCCCAACCTAAGTCTAATTCTTTCCAAAGAGGAGGTACTGTTTTGAAACTTGCGTCCAAACCCTGGCCCTCTCCACAAGTTGTCCTTCAAAAAGTCCTGGCTGATAAGCCCTGACTCCAACTTTCGCAAAGTGGCCCAGAAACTTGTAAACGGCTCTTCTAAAACATTTTTCTTGCCAGAGCCTGGACTACCTGTTCGGAATGGTGAACAATCTGTGCGGAACGGTGATTGGGCCGGCTGTGATGTCCCTGGTCTACATGCGCAGCCTACCCTCTCGTTCACTCCCCCTCTTCCCTTCCCCTCTTTTCCTGACTCAGACTCAGACATTGCCAAGGAGTGGCTCCTGAGATAGAGCTGTCCGAGCGGGAACTCCGCTTCCAGCACCTGCAACAGGCCTGGACCACTACGCCGTCCTCCAAAGCCATCAGTACGTAGCTTGTGTGACAAGGCTAATGATCTCATCATGTTTCCATCTGAGGCTGATATCATTCATGCTTTTGTATCTTGAATCTATCTTGCAGGCGTATAGGAAATACAGAGGGTGCAGTGAAGCAAAAGCCAGGAAATACGGACATAGGACAAGCGAAATAATGAAAAATTATTGTGAAATGTTGAATGCGGAAATTAGCCGCTTAGCTTGCTGAGGACAATCATACCGTATTAGGTAATCTTGGTTAGCTAATGGTAAAGTTCTTTGATGCTGCCGCTTAATCGTTCGTTTGTTTTTGTTTTAATGGTTTTAGATTAAAGCTGAAAAGTATAATCGAATGGCAGAAGTTGTATTCTCTTAGGCTTTATGCTACAACATATTTAACGGATTATATTTTATCATTTCACGCATGGAATATGGGTTTTTGGCCCTTTACCAAGAGTAGAGGCAAACTCTATTTTCGTAATTCAATGCAAAAAGAATTATCCAGTTGAATTGGTCTATCACGATCGCGAACTATCAGAATGAATAAAGAATGAACAAAAATCGATTAACTTGGACTATCTAGAGCTATCAGGATCAATAAAAATGGAAAAATTTAAAAAATTAAGAAAAGCTCTCATAAATAGGCGCAAACAATCAACTGGAATCCCTCGACCAAAGTTCTCAGCCATGAACAGTCCCCAGATGCCGCCTCAGGTCGCTCTGTCGACTGAACTCCTTCTGGCAATGCTCGCAGGGATGCCCCCGCAGCCCTCCGTGCACATGGCGCTGGTGTCGCCTGAGACAGGACTGATCTTTGAACTCCCTCTCGCACTCCTGACATGCGTAGCGGCGCAGCTGCTGGTGCACAGCTGCCACATGCCGCTGCAGGCTGACGGCCTGACTGAAGGCCTGTTAAAATAGATGACTCATCTATCTTCATTTGTGAAAAATAGACTCAAGCTTAAATGACTGCAAAATAGAGATAGTTCATCTAGCCACATTGTTTGATATTAAAAAGACTGCAAAATAGATGTCTCATCTATCTTCATTTTGTGAAGAATTTACTGAACCTGGCCGCAGTGTGGGCAGACGTGGGGGCGCAGTCCCTCGTGGACGGCCAGCTGGTGCTTCTTGAGCTTGGCATTGCTGATGAAGGCTTTCGGGCAGGCAGGGCAGGGGTGGGAGCGCTGGTGGGTGTGGATTTTGGCGTGGCGGCGGAGTTTGTAGGTGGAGCTGAAGGGCTTGGAGCAGGTTGGGCAGGGGAACTCTTGTGGGGTTTCTGATGGGGATGGCTTAGGCTTCTTATTCCTGCCTTTACTGTCGCGGTCTCGGCCAGTTGATGCTTTGCTGGAGCTGGTGCATCCTGTGAAGGACACTTTATTTTTCTTCTTGCTGCAAAACGGCGGGCAGTAGGCGAACCTGGCGTTTGAATGCCTAGGATAGTTTTCAGTAGATCCTCCATTGGCTTTGCTCTACCCACGCTTTTCTGTACACTGTTAACTCATTTTCGAGAGCAATTGATTGCGGAGGGAAGCTAACCAGACCTAGCTTGAATTTGAGCGCAGGAAGAGGACGCCGGAGAAGAAAAATGCTTAACGTCTCGCTTCTGGATAAAGCGACAGAATTGAGAGAGAGTAGGAAAGCGGAAGATGTGAAAATGATGGTTAACCAGAGTAGTGCTGGAGGCATTGAGGCCAGAGCAAGGTGAGTGTGGAAAGCTGCCTCCGGATGACTGACCTCAGCAGGCGGGGATAAGTAGCCAGCGTGCTCGCTAAAGGAGCGAGGGGGATAGAAATGATGGTTAACCAGAGTAGTGCTGGAGGCATTGAGGCCAGAGCAAGGTGAGTGTGGAAAGCTGCCTCCGGATGACTGACCTCAGCAGGCGGGGATAAGTAGCCAGCGTACTCGCTAAAGGAGCGAGGGGGATAGAAATGATGGTTAACCAGAGTAGTGCTGGAGGCATTGAGGCCAGAGCAAGGTGAGTGTGGAAAGCTGCCTCCGGATGACTGACCTCAGCAGGCGGGGATAAGTAGCCAGTGTGCTCGCTAAAGGAGCGAGGGGGATAGAAATGATGGTTAACCAGAGTAGTGCTGGAGGCATTGAGGCCAGAGCAAGGTGAGTGTGGAAAGCTGCCTCCGGATGACTGACCTCAGCAGGCGGGGATAAGTAGCCAGCGTGCTCGCTAAAGGAACGAGGGGGATAGAAATGATGGTTAACCAGAGTAGTGCTGGAGGCATTGAGGCCAGAGCAAGGTGAGTGTGGAAAGCTGCCTCCGGATGACTGACCTCAGCAGGCGG
The DNA here is from genome assembly GCA_030248095.1 of Ptycholaimellus sp. GST1_10. NCBI lineage: Eukaryota > Metazoa > Nematoda > Chromadorea > Chromadorida > Chromadoridae > Ptycholaimellus > Ptycholaimellus sp. GST1_10. The sequence goes on along the minus strand of JASANA010006092.1, from coordinate 27,527 downwards.
GGATAAGTAGCCAGTGTGCTCGCTAAAGGAGAGAGGGGGATAGAAATGATGGTTAACCAGAGTAGTGCTGGAGGCATTGAGGCCAGAGCAAGGTGAGTGTGGAAAGCTGCCTCCGGATGACTGACCTCAGCAGGCGGGGATAAGTAGCCAGTGTGCTCGCTAAAGGAGCGAGGGGGATAGAAATGATGGTTAACCAGAGTAGTGCTGGAGGCATTGAGGCCAGAGCAAGGTGAGTGTGGAAAGCTGCCTCCGGATGACTGACCTCAGCAGGCGGGGATAAGTAGCCAGTGTGCTCGCTAAAGGAGCGAGGGGGATAGAAATGATGGTTAACCAGAGTAGTGCTGGAGGCATTGAGGCCAGAGCAAGGTGAGTGTGGAAAGCTGCCTCCGGATGACTGACCTCAGCAGGCGGGGATAAGTAGCCAGCGTGCTCACTAAAGGAGCGAGGGGGATAGAAATGATGGTTAACCAGAGTAGTGCTGGAGGCATTGAGGCCAGAGCAAGGTGAGTGTGGAAAGCTGCCTCCGGATGACTGACCTCAGCAGGCGGGGATAAGTAGCCAGTGTGCTCGCTAAAGGAGCGAGGGGGATAGAAATGATGGTTAACCAGAGTAGTGCTGGAGGCATTGAGGCCAGAGCAAGGTGAGTGTGGAAAGCTGCCTCCGGATGACTGACCTCAGCAGGCGGGGATAAGTAGCCAGCGTGCTCGCTAAAGGAGCGAGGGGGATAGAAATGATGGTTAACCAGAGTAGTGCTGGAGGCATTGAGGCCAGAGCAAGGTGAGTGTGGAAAGCTGCCTCCGGATGACTGACCTCAGCAGGCGGGGATAAGTAGCCAGTGTGCTCGCTAAAGGAGCGAGGGGGATAGAAATGATGGTTAACCAGAGTAGTGCTGGAGGCATTGAGGCCAGAGCAAGGTGAGTGTGGAAAGCTGCCTCCGGATGACTGACCTCAGCAGGCGGGGATAAGTAGCCAGCGTGCTCACTAAAGGAGCGAGGGGGATAGAAATGATGGTTAACCAGAGTAGTGCTGGAGGCATTGAGGCCAGAGCAAGGTGAGTGTGGAAAGCTGCCTCCGGATGACTGACCTCAGCAGGCGGGGATAAGTAGCCAGTGTGCTCGCTAAAGGAGCGAGGGGGATAGAAATGATGGTTAACCAGAGTAGTGCTGGAGGCATTGAGGCCAGAGCAAGGTGAGTGTGGAAAGCTGCCTCCGGATGACTGACCTCAGCAGGCGGGGATAAGTATCCAGCGTGCTCGCTAAAGGAGCGAGGGGGATAGAAATGATGGTTAACCAGAGTAGTGCTGGAGGCATTGAGGCCAGAGCAAGGTGAGTGTGGAAAGCTGCCTCCGGATGACTGACCTCAGCAGGCGGGGATAAGTAGCCAGTGTGCTCACTAAAAGAGCGAGGGGGATAGAAATGATGGTTAACCAGAGTAGTGCTGGAGGCATTGAGGCCAGAGCAAGGTGAGTGTGGAAAGCTGCCTCCGGAAGACTGGCCTCAGCAGGCGGGGATAAGTAGCCAGTGTGCTCGCTAAAGGAGCGAGGGGGATAGAAATGATGGTTAACCAGAGTAGTGCTGGAGGCATTGAGGCCAGAGCAAGGTGAGTGTGGAAAGCTGCCTCCGGATGACTGACCTCAGCAGGCGGGGATAAGTAGCCAGTGTGCTCGCTAAAGGAGCGAGGGGGATAGAAATGATGGTTAACCAGAGTAGTGCTGGAGGCATTGAGGCCAGAGCAAGGTGAGTGTGGAAAGCTGCCTCCGGATGACTGACCTCAGCAGGCGGGGATAAGTAGCCAGTGTGCTCGCTAAAGGAGCGAGGGGGATAGAAATGATGGTTAACCAGAGTAGTGCTGGAGGCATTGAGGCCAGAGCAAGGTGAGTGTGGAAAGCTGCCTCCGGATGACTGACCTCAGCAGGCGGGGATAAGTAGCCAGCGTGCTCGCTAAAGGAGCGAGGGGGATAGAAATGATGGTTAACCAGAGTAGTGCTGGAGGCATTGAGGCCAGAGCAAGGTGAGTGTGGAAAGCTGCCTCCGGATGACTGACCTCAGCAGGCGGGGATAAGTAGCCAGCGTGCTCGCTAAAGGAGCGAGGGGGATAGAAATGATGGTTAACCAGAGTAGTGCTGGAGGCATTGAGGCCAGAGCAAGGTGAGTGTGGAAAGCTGCCTCCGGATGACTGACCTCAGCAGGCGGGGATAAGTAGCCAGCGTGCTCGCTAAAGGAGCGAGGGGGATAGAAATGATGGTTAACCAGAGTAGTGCTGGAGGCATTGAGGCCAGAGCAAGGTGAGTGTGGAAAGCTGCCTCCGGATGACTGACCTCAGCAGGCGGGGATAAGTAGCCAGCGTGCTCGCTAAAGGAGCGAGGGGGATAGAAATGATGGTTAACCAGAGTAGTGCTGGAGGCATTGAGGCCAGAGCAAGGTGAGTGTGGAAAGCTGCCTCCGGATGACTGACCTCAGCAGGCGGGGATAAGTAGCCAGTGTGCTCGCTAAAGGAGCGAGGGGGATAGAAATGATGGTTAACCAGAGTAGTGCTGGAGGCATTGAGGCCAGAGCAAGGTGAGTGTGGAAAGCTGCCTCCGGATGACTGACCTCAGCAGGCGGGGATAAGTAGCCAGCGTGCTCGCTAAAGGAGCGAGGGGGATAGAAATGATGGTTAACCAGAGTAGTGCTGGAGGCATTGAGGCCAGAGCAAGGTGAGTGTGGAAAGCTGCCTCCGGATGACTGACCTCAGCAGGCGGGGATAAGTAGCCAGCGTGCTCGCTAAAGGAGCGAGGGGGATAGAAATGATGGTTAACCAGAGTAGTGCTGGAGGCATTGAGGCCAGAGCAAGGTGAGTGTGGAAAGCTGCCTCCGGATGACTGACCTCAGCAGGCGGGGATAAGTAGCCAGCGTGCTCGCTAAAGGAGCGAGGGGGATAGAAATGATGGTTAACCAGAGTAGTGCTGGAGGCATTGAGGCCAGAGCAAGGTGAGTGTGGAAAGCTGCCTCCGGATGACTGACCTCAGCAGGCGGGGATAAGTAGCCAGCGTGCTCGCTAAAGGAGCGAGGGGGATAGAAATGATGGTTAACCAGAGTAGTGCTGGAGGCATTGAGGCCAGAGCAAGGTGAGTGTGGAAAGCTGCCTCCGGATGACTGACCTCAGCAGGCGGGGATAAGTAGCCAGCGTGCTCGCTAAAGGAGCGAGGGGGATAGAAATGATGGTTAACCAGAGTAGTGCTGGAGGCATTGAGGCCAGAGCAAGGTGAGTGTGGAAAGCTGCCTCCGGATGACTGACCTCAGCAGGCGGGGATAAGTAGCCAGCGTGCTCGCTAAAGGAGCGAGGGGGATAGAACATGGAATCTGCGCATGAAATGCCTCAGAAAGTGCGCAAAACAGGTAGGTTTGCCTTGTTCTTGTACATAGAATTGAGCTCAGACCTGCTTCGTTCACGTTTTCTTATTCATTTAGTGCTTTTGCTGCTGCTTTTGAAACCGTAAAGTCATGCATGCAACCACCAGTTTTGAGCTTCAGAATGTTGAATCTCGGTTGGCTCCCTTAAATGAGTCCCAAAAAATTAAGCATTAATACAGCTTAAATGACAGCGCCGCATGTTTTGTATAGCAGAGCAAAGCGAAAAAACGCTACAACACATCAATTACAGCCAGCGAAATCGTAAAAAAACTAAATGAGCATAGAAATCACTGCATAGGAAGCGGCGCCAGCAGTCGACAGTGCTTCAAGGATACTTTGTCGAATATCTCCTTCACTGCAACCAATTCGCCTATGGGTCAATGATTTCCTCCTGTCAGGCACTTTCAGCAGCCTTCTCCTCATCCTCCAAGCAGCTGCCGAACCAGTCATCCACCAAACGCTCCATCCCGTCCGCCTCGTAGAACTGCCAGACTGAATTGAAAATCGTCTTTGCTTTGGGGCAAAAGAGGAGGTCGATGGGGGGAGCAACTGATGGGCGCATCGCAGCTGAAGATGGTGTAGGCGCGAGCGAGGGTGTTCAGGGGGCAGTCAGGGCACTCCTTCTTGTAAGCCTCTTCCATCTGGGCCAGGGTTTTCCTGGCAGCCACTGGGGAGCCGTTCACGTTCAGCGCCTCCATCACCAGGTTCTCTGAAAATATCTGACTTATTTATAATTATTATTAATTATTTCTAGTATTATTTATTTATTATTTATATATTTTATTTATTATTCATTTTTATTTTTCCCAAAAATGTGGAGCTATGGCGAGAAAAGTTTTGCGGTCCACAGGTTTTGCAAAAACTCCTAGAATCTGAGAAGGGCAGAAGGTTGAAAGGCCCAACTGGATGTGGAAAGCTGGCTAGCATCGCTGCCAATGGTAAGCAGAGTGAGATGTGTCTGAAAGGAGCGAAGCCAAGGCGTCATTTTCAGCCAAAAGGTCTGCCATGCTGGATCGCCGCTGGCAGCTGCTCGAGCTGCTCGCCTCTCTTCTATGGAGTCTTCAATTCATCAATTCAGTCAATTTAATTTGCTGAATATTCTGCCCCTACAGCAGCAGCTCACGCCATGCTGTGCTACGCGATAGGCCAGGCAATATTTCCCCTTGACCAGAATATGTCTGTCAACAGAGAATAGTTCATGTCTCTCAACAGAGCATTTGGGACTGTGCAAGGAAAATAAAGATTAAAACGAAAAAGTAAAAACATATCTAATCAGATGAAATTAGAAGAAGAGTAGTCAGAAAAGATGGGCCTCACCCCATGCCTGTAGGCAGACGACCTCGACGCCATCGCCGCCGCATTCGGTGATGAAGTTGCCCAGAATACGAATGCCATGCTTTTCGGCCAAGGCTATGTGCTCCCCAGCTGAGGCCAGGAAATCCGCCAAATGCCTACCAATTCAGGCCAATTGAAGCTAAGAACAGCGTTCCAATCCAATGCATCACTCAGGCTTCAGCTGGGTGATGATGATCTCTAGGTACTTGCTCATCGCCTCACCTGTTGCAGAGGATGCAGTGGATGGAATCAGGCGACACTGCGGCATCTGACCGGTTTGACAGGCATTCAAAGGCCGACTTGTTTGTGGCCTTTTTCACTCACACCACTAATCGGGCACAGTGCACGAATTGCGGTTGGCTGTAAAACAATCCTCCAAGGCTGCGGTTTGCATCCTATGTGTTTGCCCCAATATGCTTCCCATCAATTCTGTTCTTGAGGGTAAGGCCATTTTGTCTTAAGCTTTTTTGTCTGCTTCAAGAGGTCAATGTGAGCAGCAGGTTACCGCAACTCGTGCACAGTGAGGGCCTATGTGAACAGAGGTTTCTTGAACCATTCAATAATTAAGGCTGACACCTAGTTTCCCCCCCTCATGGGATTTCCCCCCCCCATGGCGATGACCCCCCCCTCAAGAAAGTTTCCCCCCCTCATGAAAGTTTCCCCCCCCCCCCAAGATTTTTCCTACCACACACACCCTGCGCTAACTCGTCCCCTAGTTGATATGGCTTTGGCGAATTGCAGGTGAAACTAGGTGAAAATAGGTGAAATTGAGTCTTGGGGGGGGGGGGGGAAAAAGTCCTCGAAAACCACGACAAGTTTACCCCCCCCCCCCCCCAAGAGTTTTGACGCCTAGTTTCCCCCCCCAAGACACAAATTTCCCTGTTTAGACTGCCGTATCAACTAGGGGACGCATTAGCGCAGGGTGTGTGGGTATAGGTGAAAATCTTGGTGGGGGGAAACTTTCATGAGGGGGGGAAACTTTCTAACACGGCCTGGGGGGGGGACCTAGCCTGGGGGGGGGGGGGAAACTAGGTGTCAGCCATAATTAATGCAATTGTTCGAGCAATCCAGTGAAGCCTTTCCAAACAGCACCCTTCATACCAAAGCACCCGGAGAAACCATGCCTCACAGCTGCTTCATCTTCCAATTGACTTGGCAAAATAATTTCTGCTGCACTAAAAATATCCTAGGGCGCGACAGCGCCCTAGTTATGAATGGGTGATCGAGTTTTTGGGTGGTTGTGTGTGACGAGGTTCAGCGCCTTGGATAATGGATGAAACTATGGACATATATACATCAATCGAAAGCTTATAAGGAGATCTCGAATGGGAAAATCGTGAAATTTTAATTTTCATCTTGGAATTTTAGAAATGTTTAAAAAACCTGCAAAAATGGCGAAACAAGCCATTCAGGAAAACTGCGCAGTTTTTTATAAACTGATGCTCAGGTTAGCTTGCATGCAATATGTTTTTGAGCTTTATGGAATCTTAAGGAGCAACAGCGCCTTGAGGAAGACCCCAAAGTTCGTTTTTCCCTGTCTAAAATATCAGTGTCCTGAAGCCTTGTTCATGTGGCAAACTCGTAGTCTTATTCATGTGGGAAATAAATGTGTTCCACATGGCCAAGATCTAGACAAGACTAAAATGCTACAGCATGATAAGCTTATGAATTTTCAATCATCAAAAAGCTATAGACAAGAACACAAGATGCAAAGCAATCGTGATACATTTTAATTTGAATTGTGAAACCATTTTGAGCAGAAATTTCATCTAAAAACTCCACTGCTCATTCATAAGCAGGCGGCAATTTTGGCTAAAAGAGGACAAAAACTGTAGAGAAAGGTAACAATATATAGTAAAAATTGCAAAATAAACTTAATACAAAAAATCAAATAAAAGTTAAAATAAACTTTTAGCCATATTAAAATGAAATAGCAAATAAATTGGATAAAAAATAAATTGAAGAATATTAGAATCAATCTGATGTGCATTATAATGGGTCAAATTATGCAGGTATTCGCAAAATGATCAACATTTTGATTTCAATCTGGAGTAGGAATTTTTGCGCGGCCAAAGGCCGCCTGCCGCGGAGGGCAGGGCAGTCAGAGCTCCGGAGGCCGAAGGGCATGGGTGCGGAGGCCCCGGAGCGTAGCCTAGCATGCGAAGCATGCTAGGCGAAGCGTAGGGGCCGTAGCACCCGTGCCCGGAGGCCGGAGGAGCTCTGGCGCCCTGCCCGAAGCGGCGGGTGGCCAAGGCCAGCTTAAGCAGTTACCCCATTTTTGCGTCCGTCTGTCCGCATATCTTATTATATACGGGTGATGCTATTTTCAGGATGGCCATGGCGCCGTATGGTTTCTAATCAAATCGTGGCACATGATAGCTTTTTGGATAGATCTCAGTGAGTTCTTTGACATATGTAGGGAAGTCCTCGCGGTTTTTCCTTAATAATAAATTATGACTAAAAACGTTTCGATTTTTGCCATTTTTAGGTCTTTTTTAACTTTACTTTGCTCTAGCTCATTCAATTTTTGACTTTTCTTGTCGGACTTTTTTTTCAATTCAAGGCAAAACAGTTCTTTTTAAGATGGTCTTTTTACTTTTCCAGCTTTTTGAAATAATATTAGTAAAAAATTGCTTTGAGTGAAGCCTATTTTTGCGATTTTGCCCCTACTCGGGGGGCTGAGGTTTCAAGGCATTGATTAGTAGGGATATGCGAGCAGTCAATGTCAGAGGACTCAGTGTCTGTATATGATTCTTACACTCACTGAACCTAGATTCGCTTTGCTGATGATAATCATTCAGAAGCTGATTAAATTTTGAAGAGTGCTCTCTGCTAAACTAAAGTGATTCTCGTCTCTTTTTTATGTTATGTGAATTAGATAAGGGTTGGTGGTGTGTTATGTTACAAAAAAAGGAAATTAAATCTTTCTGATGTCGTGATGGAATGAACAGTGTGGCCGCGCGAAGCGCGGCCACTGACACATATTACTAGTATATATATATATGTGTCTTTCCGGGGCCCGTACTCCGCGGTTTTTCATCGAAATTGGCTAATTTTTTGCATGAAGGTCCGCCTAGGTGGTATCTCCAGGCCATTTTTTGCGCTTGACGTAATTTTGAGTTTTTTGCCCAAAACCCAAAATTTTGATGTTTCAAAGTACCAAAAATCATAAATCGCTGGGTTTTCAATAAAATCAGCTGATTTTTGGCAGGTACATCCGTCAAAGTAATATCTTGAAGCTGGCTAAAGGAAATTTCGAAATATTTTTTATTTATTGATTTATAGTCAAAAACCCAAAATCTTGATGTTTCAAAAATTGGACCATGCGTAATTCATGGTTTTTCATTGAAATCTGTTGAATTTTGGCATGCATTTTCATCTAGGTGGTGTCTTGAGGTGAGGCCGCGCATCTTGGCAACCGCCAAGAATACCTTGTTTCTTTATAGCCGTACTACTTAAGGCATTCTGTTTGAAATCTAAATTTATAAAAATAAAATTTATAAAACTCAAACTGAAAATAATGAAAAAACTTCAAAATTAGCTCATCATTTGAGCAAAACCTGACGAATAAACAATAACTTCTGCCATAAATTGCCGCCTGCTTATGAATGAGCAGTGGAGTTTTTAGATGAAATTTCTGCTCAAAATGGTTTCACATTAAAATGTATCACGATTGCTTTGCATCTTGTGTTCTTGTCTATAGCTTTTTGATGATTGAAAATTCATAAGCTTATCATGCTGTAGCATTTTAGTCTTGTGTATTTTATTTGTGTCCGCTAAATTGCTTCCCAACCTGCAGTTTGCGTCACGGCTTTGATGTGCTGCAATGATTCTTTTCCTTGCAGAGGGCAGTCCACAACTGCTGCATTGAAATGGACGAAGCTTCAGGCAGGCCAGTACATGGCTCTCCAAGCGCTGAACCCTGCTAAACTAGGAATTTGGCCCATTTTCAGTTAAAATCAGTTTAAAACATTGCAAAATGCTTGGATACGTGTAGCTGCTTCGTGCAGCGTAGACAAGTTACTGATTCTCCATCCGTAAGCTTGGTGCTTTCGGTTCGCTGTTTACTACAATCTCTGCCAGTGGCAATTTCTCTCCCGCTGGTGTTAGGTTCCTCATTTTTGAGATCAGCTCCTGCTCTAGTGTCAGCCAAATTGTCCAAGAAACGCGTTGGTAAACGAAGCTCTAGGGTGCCGTGTTGAAGAATCGTGAGATGAAGTGTGGCCTCCGAAGGTTCAGTTGTTGAGTAATCACAGCCAGTACAGAGCCATCGAGGAGTTGAAGCCAGTCTTCCAGCATGAATACTAGTTACATGGTTTGCAAATTGGGATCTGGCTTTTTCCATGAAGCAATGAGGACACTTCATTTTTTATTTTGCGTCAAAGTATGATTGAATTTGTCAAATATTTGTTTTGTTTTATTCTGCTGGACAAACGGCTGATAGCATCTAAACAAAATGGATAAAACACTGATAACAATCCTGCTGGAAAACTACATAGCACCAAATATCTGGTACCATCGGCAAGCCAAAAGCAAACCCCTTTTCTCTCAAAAATCAAATGCCCCGAGTTCAAAGTCTAAGAAATACATCAGATATTTGCATTTGTTTTTTCGCGAAGTTTTACACCTTTTTTCAATGCGCACAAAACCAAAATGCAGGTGGCTCAGCAGATTTGAACCCGGGGCGATCAATTTATTTTGAAGAAAAGAGGTTTGCTTTTGACTTGCGACAGACTTACCACGTCTGACAAGCCAAAAATTTTCATTTTGCAGGCACTCAAAATACAAAATTTTCTGCCAAAATTTTTCCATTTTTGGCTTAACTTTTTATAAATTTACTTTAAAATTGTCAAATATCTCGTTGAAGTATAAAATTTGTCTTTATATTGCTAAATATTGCAGTTATTATTGTCTTTTTTGTGCTTTTGAGTGTGACAGACTACGTCCCTTCCCTGGATACCCCCCGTCCCCAAAACTGCCCCCCACTCCCCCGCCGTCAAGGACAACAGCCACTATCATCAACTTACACGGCCAGTCTCTTAAGGTTTCCAACCACCCAAGTAAAGTAACTTTTAAAAAATCGTAGTGAAAATTTTGTTTGCGCGTAGGCGACTTTTGTTTACGGGCTTTGTTTGTGTTTTTGTATGACAAAATTTCGGCATAGCTTCCGGCACAAGCTGTTGACTAGCCCATTGTTAGGCTGCCATTGTTAGTTTATGCTTGCATCATTGGTTTTTGCCGTCTAAGCTGCCATTTGGTTAAGAACATTCAACTCGGGGCTTTTATGCTGTAAAATTTGTGAATTTGTAGTTGATTTTTGCAGCCAATCAGCAGCGATCGATTAGGGCGGAAACGGAAACTTGAATGAACATGCCACTCCAACCAAGGCTTACCTGACCCCTGCTTGACCACGATTAAGCTCTCGCAACAACAAAAAGATAATCACAGTCTTTGCATTAGGAGCCTTATCACCTAATACGATGCTTCCTCAAACAATGCTTATTCGGTATAAAGCAACAAGGCTCTTCTGGTCGACATTTATTGCCCTTTGATTACTGGCTTCGATTAGCTTTTGAATGTAGCAATTAATAAATTAATGTTATTTGCTTTTTGAAACTAATTATGCTAATTAATGCTATTTAAAATTAACACAGCATCCCTTGTTCGAATGAAAGGAATTTTTGGAGAATTGTCTGCTGCTGCAAGATAAGCCTGCAAGACCAGCCGGGCCAATGTCGTGAAAAGGAATGCTTCATCTACTACTAGTCTCCAGGAAAAAGTGTCAGGCAGGAGACCAGATTCCCCACGTGTATGATGATGTTTGCCAACGCCCATCGCCGTAAACACTAGCCCAGACAGGCTTTCTACCGCTACCACCTTATCAATCACAACGCGTGCAGTTTGAAATGCATGAAGGCTGTCGTTTGCGCTACCTACAATGGTATTGCAAATCTTCCCCAAATCGAAGACTCACAGAAGCAGAAAAATGGTTCTAGATTTAATGCATTTCGGAACGCAGGTGTAATCACTGGCTTTTCGTCAAGAATTAGTCACCCGTGACACCTTTTCGAGGATCATCAGTGATGAATGAATCATAATAGATCCTAATGATGAACGACGAATCAAAAACCAGAAATGTGCTAGTAGAAAGTAAAATAGCTCAATGTCATCGGTAGGTAAAATTTGAATGATCAAAAATGGTCATGAATGACAATCAACTAATATTCACAAAATTAAATGGATCTTTCAAGTTAAAACTTGCCTTTAAAGCTTTCCGTGAAAGCCATTTGCATGCTATTTTGTACACACATCTCAGGTCTAGCCATGATATCATGTAGGCTGTAAATCAAACATTCCGATTCAGCCACTAAACGGGAGCATGCCAGAGATAAGAACTGACTCAACAAATTCCTCAGCTGCGGAGATAATGACCGCTGGCTAACTGCAGACCATTCCAAACATGCGCTCTAGATTACCGCTTCATCAGGCCATAAATGTTGAGCACATTTATTTGAGTGAACCTTGTAAATAGTGACCTTGTGCCAAATTTAAGCCTCACAGACGCTCTGTTCCATTTGGTTCATTATAGTAAAAACTCAAAATATGTCAAAAGTAAGCAATTGTGAGAAATTACAACCCTAAATTACAAATGGCTAGAAAAAGCAAATAGCAACAACCGTAGCTGTATCAAGAAACTTCTAAGGAGTTAACAAGTTAATGAAAAACATTTTTGAAGTTTTAGGGCTTTTTAAAAATCAGAGCAGTTAAGTTGCAAATTAGCTTTTCGAATAGAAAACTATGTCAGTTTTATTAAGTTTTAGCATAAATTTTTCTTCAACTCAATTCATGTCATGTCAATTCATTTTTCATTCATTTCATCAAATTGTATTAGATGTGATCATTAAAGATTTAGTTTCTTGCTAGGCAAATGGTCAAAAAATTTGAAAAATAAACATCCTTATCAGTCATCCATCTTAGACATGCTGTCAGGCAACAATCAAACGGGTGCCACTAGACACATCGGAACTCTGCTGAAGACGAAAGAAAATGCGGCCTCCCATGAAATTCCGAGCTTCCTTGCGCTTCCACCCGCGCCGCTCCAGGCAAACGAATAATATAAGTTCAGCCTATTTTCAAACAAATGCCGTTAATAAAAAAAACTTTACAATTATAAATGCTGTCGCTTGCTTCAAGGCTTGGCTTCTTTTGCTGGTCCAATCTAAAATATTTCACAGACTGTTCTGATGATGCCAATACGGAACGGAACCGGTTCATCAGCATCAAATTCTCCGATCGTCGCTTCACAACATCTTTGGCCACCTTGGAAAGATATCCTGATTCCCTCCTCGGCAATGCTTCCAAGGTTATTTTCTCTGCTGCGCCCCAATTATCCCCGATCAAAATTACACCCGAAATCATCATAGCTAATGGTAATTATCGGAGCATTTCGCTGCATTTTAGTTCAAATATTTTTTTCGAGGCCATAAAGCAATTTAGAGTATGAATGAAATTTTGCACAAATTTTAGACTTTTCCTTAATTTTCAGAGGAAACCGTTCTATCGTCGTGCCCTCGGCGCCTATTTCTTTGATCGATCCTCAGAAACCTTCGGAGCCATCCTGGCTTGCTGCCAACTGGGTGGGCGCATACGGCGTCCATGCAACATTTCTCTTGAAGACATGTACAAGGTTCAGCCTTAGTTTTGCACTGTTCACTTTCATTTTTACGGAGGTCGGGGGGGGGGGGGGCATAGAACTATAGGCGAAGTCTATGAGTCAAAGCAGCCAATGACCAGCACCTATTACTTTTGCAATATTTTGACAAAATAAAGATTCTGAGGGCCAGGGCCTAGGTGCATTCAGTCAATTTTGATTCAAAGGAATTGCTCTTCTTCGAAATGCCGGAAGAAGTGATCCGCAGTTTTGTGGAGTCTGAAGGCTACCAGCTGGCGACTCCCGGAGCCTTTCCGTCCAAGAGCAGGCTTGCGTAAGCTCAAACATTTCTCTCCTCCTCCAGGCCCAGGGTCACAAATATTTTCAGTCGCTTGAAGCGGGCCCTGGAGGAGCCAGAATCGGGCTGCTTTGCCAGAGTCATCTCATTGATCTCACTGGTTGCCATCATCGCGTCTACATTCTCATTCTGTCTCGAAACTCTGCCCTCTTTCCGGCTAGTTGTGCATCTGCCTTTGGAAATATATGTGCTTTTAAGATAGAACTGTTTGAAATCAGTAAACAGTAAAAAGACTGAAATGAACTAACTGCAAGGTGCTCTGTGGTGAACAAACAAAAGTTTGCAAGACGCGGTAGCCTTGCAGGAATGTATCTGTGCATGAGAACGTTTCTCTTGCCACTGCCATCGGACCAAGCTGGTACAATCCTGTCTTCTCAGTCGAATGCCTTTGCATAATATGGTTTACTGTGGAATTCATTCTTCGACTCATCTCTTCGCGCATCAACAAAGACGGCATGAAAGTTAGATTCTTTTTATAAAGTAAACACTAAGGCATAGGAGATTTCAATTTAAATTTCAAAAAGTGTGTTGGATTTTTTTTCAATTTTATCATGAAACATATTAATATAACAATAGATTTCAGAAGATATTGATGACCAACATTCATGCTCTAGTCGACTTCATAACTATCGTGCCATTCTACGTTCACCTGATAGTCTTCAGCGCAGGTACTCAAGATTACAAGGATTTTAAAATTCGTTCCTCTCATCAGAAAAGCCAAACAAGCCTAATTTTAAATTAAATATTAACGAGCACATTGTACATTCATTTTTCAAGAATTTCTCGTTCAAATTGATTTTTAACCCTTACAATGTGCTAACTAATTTATAACTACCTCAATTTATAGTTAAAATTGTGCTAGCTCAATAGAGAAAGCCGAAACGTAGTGTCTGCTATTTATAGATTATCCAATGCGCTGTAGCTGGCACATTCTGGTGGTGCTTCGCGTCTTTAATCTGGTCCGCGTCCTTCGCATCTTCAAACTGGCCAGGTACAACCGCGGACTACGGGTTTGAGCCAATCTAATCTCCTTTTCTTTCTCTACTGCAATTTGCTCTACAGAACCGGACAGTTTGGTTCAAAAATTTATATTAAAACAAGTTTATTCGATGAGTCGCTATCTGTTTTATGGATATCAAAAAACTCAAAATTGTGATACGGAGCAAGCGTAACTAAGCTATTCTGATGCGAAGCATGTGAAAAAAACTGGCCTTTTGCACCCGAATTTTGAATTCAAAATTTCATTGCCAAAGTAAAAATTTCTAGTATTCACAGTTTACTCAAAAATTGCCACCCAAATTTTTTCAGTTTATAAATCAGTTTGTTTCTGTTGTGCCCATCATTTCCTGAAAATGAGCAATTGGCAGTTGCTGGGGCAAACGCTGGCAAGAGCACAGGCGGAGTTGTGGCTGCTGCTCTTCTTCATGCTCCTCTTCCTTGTCCTATTCTCTTCCGCCATCTATGCGGCAGAGTCCGCCATACCTCATTCCCAGTTCACCAGTATCCCTGCCGCATTCTGGTTCGTCGTGGTCGTAGCTTTACCTTTTCATTCCCTTTTTGAATCAAAGAGTATAGAAGGATGTCTTTTCTCGCACCGATTGTTCAAAGCTTAGGGAAAATATCTATTTTATGTGCTCGCTTATAAAATATTTATAATCACGCTTTGTCGGGGTGGAAGGTGGAGGGAGCGGAGGTGATGACGAAATCCATGGACCCGAAGGCGCTGACGTTGAGTGCAAGGTGGTGGGTGGTGAGGTGAACGTGCTTCTTGCTGCTGAGGTCGGAGGGCTTGGAGATGCGGGCGTTGGTCACGGTGTCACGCAAGGCCAAGAACTCCGCCACTCAGGGCTTCTCGAAGGGTCCACAAGCAGGCAAGGAATAGGTGGAGAGAGAAGTAAGTGAGGTGGGGCAGAGGCAGGAGGCGAGCTGTGTCTGGGGGGAGCACAGGAAAAGGTCGGGGACCAATGAGAGCTGAGCATACAAAGTGGGGGTGGAGGGAGGCAACTCTCGAAAGGAAGCCTACTGTTCCCATCCACCCCACACTCCCACGTCCCAACAGTGCTCCCAGGCATCTTTGACAGCAGAGTGGGAAAGAGGAGAATCACCATGCAAAGCATGAACAAGAAGCTGATGTTGAAGAATGCCCCGAAGGCAACAGAGGAGGGCCCTAGACTGAAACTAGGCCACAAGAAAATGCTAAGGCTCAACAGGAGGCTAAAAGGCCTGGAGCAAAACAAAAGATAAAAGAAAGGGAATGGGCTGAAAAGTGGGAAGGGGGCGGATCAGCAGTAGTTGTGGTTGATGATGGTTGGGGGGTTGAAGGCAAGGCTGCGCATGCGGGCAGATCCCGCCAGCCATCTGCTCGACTCGTCAGCGTCTTCCTCGATCTCTCCAGGGACTGGATGGTCGCCAGCCACTTGCTCTGGCTCCTCCTCCTCCACCTTGGCCTCCAGGGGAAGGAGATGGGCAATGGAGTGGTCGGAGAGGTAGCCAGAGCCATCGATGTTGTGGATGTAGCGGCAGATCCCATCCTTCCCCATGTACTTCTTCATGACGAGCACCAGCTTCTACTCTGGTTGAGGCTTGGGGCTGGTCAGGAGATAGGCCTTGGAGAGGGAGATGACAGAGTCCTTGCCGCAGCGCTGCTGCTCGAAGCCACGCTCCACCAACCAGTGCTTGTACTCCAGGTGCCAGCAGCTCCAGAAGACATCCTGAGAGTTGCTGAGCAGGCATGCCAGGTTGCAAAGGTGGCGGGAGAGGTCTTGGGAGTAGGTGTAGGTCTGGTAGTGGGTGAGGTTGAAGCTGGCATCACCACCAAGGAGGTGAGTGGGGGTGAGGGGCTGAAGGTCATTGGGGGCATTGGTGAGAGGGAGGAGGGGATGGGCATTGAGGCAGGCCTCGATGTTGGCCAGGAGGGTGAGGAGGGCGAAGTCGTCGAGCCAGCTCTTGTAGAGGGCTGGGCGGCAACTCTTCTTGACAAGGGAGACCAATTGCTCCACCACTCCCATCCACCAGGGCGCTTGAACTAGAGAGAAGGAGAGCTTGAGCTGGTGGTTGGCTGCAAAGGCGTGGAGGGCAGCGATGAGGCCTGTGAAGGCTGTGGTCTGGTCCAGGTAGATGGTGCCGGCACGCAGTCCTCGCTTGGCCCAGAAGCAGCAAAGAGCCTTGATCACAGCCTCCATGGAGTAGGCCTGCAGCAGCTCCAGATGCAGCACTTGGCTGACGGCACAGGTCAGCAGCAACACCCATCTCTTCTTGGGCTTGGAGTAGCTGGTGGAGTAGCTCTCAATGGGGCCAAGCTGGTCAATGAGGATGTGGGTGAAGGCTGGAAGGCCACACTGGAGTCAGGTGTTGGGGAGGAGGCCAGCAGAAGGCTTGGGCAGCATGGGGCCGTAGTACTTGCACTTGCCGCACAGCTTGACCGCCTTCTTCATCACCGTCAGTCCACCTGTCAGCCATCACTGCTCTCGCATGCGTCCCAGCATCATCCATAGAGGAGGATGGAGGAGGCGTTGATGAAGGCTTGGGCAGCATGGGGCCGTAGTACATGCACTTGCCGCACAGCTTGACCGCCTTCTTCATCACCGTCAGTCCACCTGTCAGCCATCACTGCTCTCGCATGCGTCCCAGCATCGTCCATAGAGGAGGATGGAGGAGGCATTGATGAGTCTGGAGAAGGTGGAGTTGGTCAAGACAGGAGTGTCCAGGTAGCAGGTAGGGCTGGTGATTGGTGATGCGAGTGCCCAGGCAGATAATGGCAGCACTGTCCATGAAGAAGTTGAGGGAGTGGATGATCTTGACCTGGCGAGTCTTCTGCTCCTGGAGGGCCTTGGCGAGGCCAGGCCAAGAGCACGTCTGCTCCATCTTCACCAGCTGCATGAACACTGCCTCCTTCTCTTGCTCCATCACCTGGCCATAGTAGCTGTGGCTGAGGAGCATACAAAAGAGGAAGGAGAATTGAAGGAGGAGATGATGAAGGGAGTTGCTGGAGGTGAGGATGTCGTTGATGAACTTTTAGTTGAAGGTGGGGGCAGCAACGTTGATGCTGAAGGCAGCCTTGGTGGGCATGCTGCACTTGATCCTGTCCCGCTCGTCCTCTGGCACCTCGCTCTCGTAGTCTGTGCCCACTCTCCAGGCTGGCCACTGCTCCTGGGGTGCCTGAAGGAAGGCTGGTCCACAGTGGAAGGTGGCGAGGTCCTTGAAGAGACAGGGTTTGGTGACATATTTGGTGACGTTGAGGTCAGTGGGCATGAAATGATGGCTGATGCTGCCCAGCTCCTTCATCTCCCGGACACGTATGCTCTCATAGGCTTGCAGCATCCCTTGCTCCTCCATCCAGTAGAGTATGGTCTTGGAGTTGATGAAGTGGTAGACTTGGCCTAGCTTGGACAGGAACTTGTCGGTGATGACAGTGGCAGCTCGAAGTCCCAGCAGCACTCCCCACAGCTCAATCCAAGGGATGGTGATGAGGAGGTTCTTCTTGTTCTTGGGCACCAGCCAGAGGAGCGTAGAGGAAGGAAGGAGGAAGGCTGGCCTGGAGGATGTAGAGCATGAAGCCGTAGACAGACTTGGAGCTGTCAGAGAAAATGACGAGGTTGCAGGGGTCGTCTGGATCCTGGAACACCCAACATGGCAGCTCCACCTCCAAGACCTGCTCCAGCTCCTTCTGCATCTCCTTCCATCATGTGAGGTAGTCTTGGCCTATCTGCTCCTCCCAGCCATCTCCAGTGTGGAAGGTGACTTGGAAGAGTGGCATGGTGCAAGGAGGAGAGGGGCTAGGAGTCCAAATGGGTCATAAACGCGGGAGAAGGCAGAGAGGAGTTGGCGCTTGGTGAGCTTGTCCGCACTGAGGTCGGAGTAGTCTGGCGTGAAAGGATGGAAGGTGTCAAGGTTGGTGTTCCAGACGAGGCCCAGGTTGTGCACCTCCTGTCGCTCCTCCCAGTCCTCCAGGGTGATGCCGAGCAGGGCGCTGGGTAGGTCTGAGCAGAACTGGCGGAGGTGGAGCTGAGCAGCTGTGAAGAGCTTCTGCAGTCCTTGAGCCATGCGCGCACCTTCCTCCTCCTCCTTGAAGCTGAAGACACCATTGTCCACATAGAAGTGGTTGGTGAGGGTCTTGAGCTCATCCTGGGAGAGTCCATAGGTGATGCCGGAGGTGAGGGCGTCCTTGGCCAGCTGGTCAAGGCAGGCGAGCAGGCGATTGGGAGAGCATGTAGTGCCCATGACCAGTCAGGCAAAGTGGATGCAGTGGAAGTTGGTCTTGGAGAAGGGATGCTGAGGGTCAGCAGGCAGGAGGATGCGAAAGGTGTCCCGATCCTGCTCCTTCACCTCCAGGCTGTAGAAGGCTGCAGAGACATCCGCCACCAGCACGTGCTTGGCTAGGTGGAACTGGAACTGGACGTCCAGCAAGTCTGTGAGGTGATTGTGGCTGGTGCGAAGGTTGTTGTTGAGACTCTGGCCGTTGTGGGTGGAGGCGGAGCAGTCCAGCATGGGGCAGCACTTGGTGAAGGCAGCAGTGTGCTTGAAGACAGGGCGGTGAGGCAGGTACTGCATCACGGCTCCCAGGGTCTTGGACTCGTCTACCAGCTCTACGATGCCGCTGTTCTTGAACTTGTCGAACTCCGCATAGTGCAGCTGCTTCTCCTGAGGCATGAGCTTGGTCTTGAGGCGCTGTAGGTGGGCAAGGGCAGTCTGGCAGTTGGAGGGAAGAGTAGAGGTGCCAGACTTGAAGGGGAGGGCAAGGAGGAAACGTCTGTCCTTGTGCTGGATGTCAAACTCGGCAGCAAGCTTGCAGTCATTGCAGAAGCCGGTCTCATTCTTGTCCAGGTCCATGATGCAGTCCTCGCATTTAGCGGCTGTGTCCTTGCCTCCCAAGCCCACCACCTTGAGTCCCATCTGCATCTCCACCAGCTGATGAAGCGATGAGGTAGGTGAAGTGAGGTGTAGGGAGCAGGAAGCGGGTAGGATGTGAGTGGTGGTGGAGGCAGGAGCGGGGCTGGAGAGGGGTGTGCTGAAGGTGGAGGAGTAGATGGAGAGTCCCATCACATCCTGGCAGGGCACTCCCGGGCCCTCAAAGGTGTGTAGGAAGTCCAGGCTGATGAGGACATCCACGATCTTCTCCTGCTTGGCCTTGCTGGGCCAGTTGAGGATGCGAGTAGGTTGGAGGCCACGATCAAGGAAGGGCTGAGCTGGGAGGTTGATGCCGCTGATGGTGATGGGCGCAGTGATGCTCTCCATGATGCAGGCCATGATCTCCATCATCAACTGGTTGCCAGACAGGAACAGCTTCACCATCTTGGCCTTGAGGTTGCGGTGGACTGAGCTGTGGGCAGTGGAGAGTAGCAGAGTGACAGAAACAAAGACCTTGAGGCCAAGGCATTGCACCAGCTCCTCCATGCACCAGGTGTAGCTGGAGCCGTTGTCCAACATCACCATTCCCGAACTCTGCTGTACTCATCCTAGTAGTCCTAGAGAGAAGACTGGGTGAATGATGGAGGGAAGTTTGGGTGAGTCTCTGGAAGCTGAGAGGTGGAGGTTGGCAGACTGGCCTTGGGCGGAGAGGACGGAGTGGAGGATGGTGTGGTGCAAGTCATTGCACTCCTGGCAGCATCCACGGTTGCAGCACTCATCCTGTCCATGTCCTTGGTGCAGGCAGTTGTAGCAGAGTGGGATGGCCTTGGCCCTCTGGAGCTTCTTAGTGGTGGTGTTGTACACCTGGCACTTGTGGACCATGTGATTGCCATCACAGAGGTGGCAGTGGATGACGGTCCCATCAGCCCTCCTCTGCAGTGGCACTGGCTCTTGTCCTTCTTGAAGGGGGCATAGGGCACTTGGCCGGGGAAGGCTGCTGAGTGGAGGGAGGAGTGGAGGACTTAGACCCACCTTGGGCCTGCTTCTGGCAATGCTTCTTGCCCCCATTCTGAGGCCCCATGGACTCCTCAAAGTCGGGGGCTGAGGGGTTGGCGAGGTAGTTGCCAGAGTAGGAGCGGTTGGGTTGAGAGGGCTGAGGATGGTTGGCGGGATGAGAGGAAGGAGCAGAGGGAGGATTGTTGTGAGTGCGGGGAAGGGCTCCTTGGGCGGCGGCTCAGGCCTTGGCCTTGATGCAGCAGATGTTGACCAGCTTGTCATAGCCAATCTCCAGGGAGAGTTTGGCACAGGCGCGGGAGTTCATCTGGTCCAGCACCACCGAGTCCAGCAGCTTCTTGAAGAGGAGGAGGGCGTGAGAGTCGAGATCTTGAACTCCATGCTGGTGAAGCTGGACGCCAATGCAGTGGAGGTCATCGGCCAGGGCATAGAGGGCCTCGGCAGTGGCATTGTTGCACATCTTCTTGACTCATTCCAAGGATCGGAGTAGCTTGGTCTTCTGGGCAGAGGCATTGCTGTAGTTGTCCTTGATGATGGCCATGGCATTGTCATAGTCCTTGTCCTCGAAGTTCTGGCATGAGGCCACCACTGTCTTGGCTAGGCCCTCGAGGCACTCCATCAGCTTCTCCAGCTTGTCCACATTGCTCATCTCCTGGTTGGAGTGATAGTAGTGGTTCCACCACTTGAGCCAGACAGGGAACTAGGAGAGGTTCTTGCCATTGAAGTAGTGGGCTGGAGGGCGTTGGAGGTGACTGAAGAGGCTCTCAGAGGGCAGAGGGTGTAACTGGGAGCTGGAGAAGAGAGCAGGCTGCATCACCGCTCCCAGGGTCTGGTCGGCGAGGCCTTGAGTCCAGGGCAGGGCAGGTTGCTCAAGGTCAGGCATGGAGGTGGCCGCGGGCGGAGTCTGGCTCTTGGCAGCAGTGGCCAACTGGTGCTGGAGGCGAATGTTGTCAAGGCAGAGGTTGTCGAGGATGGCGGCGACTTGGACCTCATTGTCCTGGTATGCCGCTTCCTTCCACATTGACTCCTGCTCCAGATGCTGTAGACGATCTTGAACAGCCTGTAGAGCTTGATGGTCCTTGCAGATCTCCCATTCCTGGGCCTGTTGGGCGACAAGGTTCTGGGTGCAGAGGCATTCCAGCTCAGCCTGGGCCTTGATCCAATCTTCATGCTGAAGCTCTGCTGGTTGCTGAAGTTCCTGCTCTCCAGCTTGTAGCTCTTGGAGCTGGGCCTTGGTGGTGAGGCGAAGGCAGGTCTGCTCGGAGTGGTGGAGGTGGAGGTCGGCGATGACCTTGTCCTGAACCTCCAGTTGCTCCTTCAGCTTCTGAAGCTCCTGGGGCTCCTGAGGCTCCTGAGGCTCTGTGGCAGGTGGTGTTGGTGTCAGGAGCAAAGCAGCTGGTGTGCTGGGCAGGCATGGCGGAGATGACAAGGGTGCCAGGATCAGTGATGTCCTCGATGGACCGGTTGGCATTGGCAATGTCCGCGAGGCACTCCTGGTGGTTCGTCGCCTCCACTTCTTCCTGCACACGTTGATGCTCCTCCTCCTCTGCCTCCACTTGGGCATGGGCTGCAGCTTCTTCACGGTGGGTCTCTTCCTCCAGATGCTCCTTCGCCTTCTCCATCTTGATGGCAGCATGGTGTAGATTGACCTTGGCCTGCTTCCACTCTTCTTCTGTTGTGGCCTCCAGGGCGTTGATGGCGTCATAGGCAAGGTGGGTGTCTGTGTAGCGCTGCTGCCAAAACTGCTTCTTGGAGATGCCGGTCTGCTGTCGATGTTCCAGGACTCAGCGTCCTACTGGAAGGTGCTGGTCTGGTGGCCCAGAGCCTGTGTCGTCCAGCATCCCTAGCATCCCCAGCTCCTCCTCATCTCCTTGCTCATCTTCTTGCTCTCCTTGCTCCAGGTCCACCTCATCTGGAGGACCATGTGTCAGGCTGAGGTTGTTGGTGATGATGGTGAGCTGTGGCATGGCCTTGCGGATGAAGGAGTAGGTCTGGCTGGAGTTTGGGTAGAGCTTCTGGTCAAAGAGCTGTTTGACAAAGGGGCAGGGCTTGCAGTCGTTGGCAATCTCACAGCGAGGGCAGGTGTAGTGGGGGAGGATGTTGTTGGGATCAATGTGGAAGGAGCGGAAGGCATGGATGGCGGTTTTGTAGAGGGTGGATGAGGAGGAACCACTGGGGACAAAGTAGGCGCCTGCTCCACTGATGCAGATGATCTTGTCACACTGCTGGCAGTGGAGTCAGGTGGAGTGATGAGAGGAGACGGGGCAGATGAGGATGTCACAGAGGGTGTCATCCAAGACCACGCAGGAGTGGGTCTGCTTGGAGATGGTGACGTCTTTGTCAGTGAAGTCCATGGTGAAGGTGAAGTGGATGAAGTAGGAGAGGAAGGAGAGGTTGAGGCACCTGAGCTGAGCTGGCAGAGCAAAGCAAAGTTGATGCAGCTGGCCTCTTCACCAAAGTCCTGTCCCCTGGCTATACAGGCTCCATGCAATGCTGTCGGGGTGGAAGGTGGAGGGAGGGGAGGTGATGACAAAATCCATGGACCCAAAGGTGATGATGTTAAGTGCGAGGTGGTGGGTGGTGAGGTGAAAGCACTTCTTGCTGCTGAGGTTGGAGGGCTTGGAGATGCGGGCATTGGTCACGGTGTCACGCAAGGCCAAGAACTCCGCCACTCAAGGGTTCTCGAAGGGTCCACAAGCGGGCAAGGAATAGGTGGAGAGAGAAGTAAGTGAGGTGGGGCAGAGGCAGGAGGCAAGCTGTGTCTGGGGGGAGCGTGGGAAGGTACAGCTAAGGGCATGCAGCTAAGTGTCTTTGTAGGTACACAGTGGTGACGATGACGACGGTGGGGTACGGGGACCTGGTGCCGATGGGTTTTGCTGGTAAGCTGGTGGGCTCCGTCTGTGCTGTGCTGGGAGTCTTGGTGATGGCCCTCATCATCCCCATCATTGTGGACAGTTTTGAACAGATCTACCGGCAAGAACTTAAAAATGAACGCATCAAAGAAATGCTAGCCAGAAGTAGGGCTGAGCAAGGCTGTGTTTGACCATTGACCACTAATGCGATGTAAATGTTGTGCAAATTTCCCCCGTTTTTCGCTTGCCCGGTGATGATTGCGCACTGATATTGTGTGGATTTAGATTGACACTCATTTAGTGCGAAGGCCCATTGAATGTAATTACAACGAGTGATTTTTACTTCTTTTTTTTAATTTAGAAAGGCTGAATAAGTACAAATGATACTGTTTCTGGTGTTTTACATGAAAAAATATCTCTGAATTTAGCTGTTGTGTATATGAAATTTTTGAAAATCATTCTGACAAACTGGGCAGTTAGATAGACGCTGCTGCCCACATGAAAACTACCCGTCATACATTGCTTTTAAATTATTTGTAGAGCATATAGGGTATGAGCATATATATTTTTATCGCAATTGGGGCCGTGCGAGCAGAGCGGAAGCACAGTCCCCTCTTAGCCAAGGACCAACCCTATTACGGCTTTTGAAAATATGAATCAATGCCATTAATCCATCTGCCATCCATCTGCCATCCGCCGTGCGCCGTCCGCCATGCGCTGTCCACCATACGTTCTGCTCGGCATGGGGATTGGCAATATCTGGGGCTCCAGTCTCAACGTTGCTATAGTATATCGACCCTGGAGGGTGCCATGGTGCCTCCAGAATTTTGATTTTCGGCCTCCTTTATGCCAAAATTGAGGTTGGAAAATCGATTGAACATAAGTGGGGACCCTTACAAAAAAAATCTAAAATCTTGAATAACTTTTTCTAGGATGCTCAGAGGGAAAAAAACAAGCACAGATTCGGAATCCTGGCGAAAAACTACACAAAACCTGCCTATAAAACATTAAAATATTGAAAAAAAATTTTTGACCATTTTTGACCATTTTTGGGGGTTATACGACTTTTCGTACCCAGGACTTTTCGTACCCGACTTTTCGTACCCGATTTTTCGTACCCAGACTTTTCGTACCCAAGACTTTTCGTACCCAGACTTTTCATACCCAAGGTTTTTTAGAAGTTTTAACAGGTTTTGCATACTGTCTAAGCCCATCCTTCTCATTCCATCAGTCTATCCCAAAGACGACATTTTCATCTATTTTCACTTAGTTTCAGACGTGCAATGTGGCTTACATATAACCACACACCCAGTGCAAACTCATCCTTTACTGTGTCAAAGCCGTAGCAACTAGGGGATAAGTTAGCGCAGGGTGTGTGGTTATATGTAAGCCACTATACACGTCTAAAACTAGGTGAAAATAGGTGAAAATGTCTTGTCTTTGGGCTAGACTGATGGAATGAGAAGGATGGGCTAAGACAGTATGCAAAACATGTTAAAACTGCTAAAAAAAACCTTGGGTACGAAAAGTCTGGGTACGAAAAGTCTTGGGTACGAAAAGTCTGGGTACGAAAAGTCTTGGGTACGAAAAGTCTGGGTACGAAAAATCGGGTACGAAAAGTCGGGTATGAAAAGTCCTGGGTATGAAAAGTCGTGATACCTTTTTGGGTGCACTGTAATAATCCTAAAAAAGATATGCTGCCCAGTGGCAATGGTTTAAGTTAATTTAGAGTCTAGATATGAAACCGGCTCAAAAATAGATACGATTTGATACCAAACAACCATAGGTGCAAATCTGGTCTTCATGGGCTTCTACCAGGCCATGGTGTACAAGCAGCTCATCATCAACTTCGTCTTGGGGCATTTTAAAGGGTTTTTGGCCTCAATAACTGCACCATATAGGTACGTTGGGGCGTATATTACGAATCTTTTGTCCATTTGCTTAAACATTGTCTTCATGGGCTTCTACCAGGCCATGGTGTACAAGCAGCTCATCATCAATTTCGTCTTGGGGCATTTTAAGTGGTTTTTGGCCTCAATAACCACACCATATAGGTAAATTAAGGCGTAGATTACGAATCTTTTGTCCATTTGCTTACACATTGTCTTCTTGGGCTTCTACCTGGCCGTGGTGTACAAGCAGCTCATCATCAACTTCGTCTTGGGGCATTTTAAGGGGTTTTTGGCCTCAATAACCACACCATATAGGTAGATTGAGAAGTAGATTACGAATCTTTTGTCCATTTGCTTACACATTGTCTTCTTGGGCTTCTACCAGGCCGTGGTGTACAAGCAGCTCATCATCAACTTCGTCTTGGGGCATTTTAAGGGGTTTTTGGCCTCAATAACAGCACCATTTAGATAAATTGAGGCATAGATTACGAATCTTTTGTCCATTTGCTTACACATTGTCTTTGTGGGCTTCTTCCAGGCCGTGGTGTACAAGCAGCTCATCATCAACTTCGTCTTGGGGCATTTTAAGGGGTTTTTGGCCTCAATAACAGCACCATATAGGTAAATTGGGGCGTAGATTACAAATCTTTTGTCCATTTGCTTACACATTGTCTTCATGGGCTTCTGCCAGGCCGTGGTGTACAAGCCCCTCATCATCAACTTCATCTTAAAGCATTGTATTGGGCGTTGGGCTGTTTATTGGCCTTTGGCTGTTCAAATTGGATGAAATTACTGAAATTGTGAATCTCCACTTCAGTGTTTTTTCACTCTTAGCTGGTCTCTTTATAATGCTTGTAATCAAGTTAGCTTGGGCATCAAGGTAATGAAATTTATTTGATTAATCTTATCATGAAACTAGCTTGGGCTCTAAGGCAATGAAATTAATTTTGAAACTCTTATCATGAAATTATACTTACAATATTTTGAATCTCTAAAGAGCTAAGAGAGCCCAGAAAATTTTGGTCACCTTAGGATGTATGTTTAGATAGAGATAAAAATAAAAAATAAACATTGGTTAACATTTAGAAAAACAATGCAAATATGTTGCAATAAAAATATATTATTTTGAAACAATAATTTTATTAGTTTTCCCAGCTTTTTGTTTTTGCTACCAACAGCATTTGTTTAAATTATTTAAAGTTTTTCATGCTGTTCGAGTACTTTAACCTGCCAAAAAATTACAATATTACAAATGTCACAATTTTCTGGGCTCTCTTTGCTCTTTAAGAGGCATTTCGCGAGAAAGAGGCGAATGGCTAAAGGAAGGTGGCCCACAAATTTTTTTGACACCCCATTTTTATTGTATTTCCTGAAAAAGCAATCATTTTTGTCCTATGAGCCAAAATGAGGGCACCCAAATCGGTTTAGTTAAGCTGCTATGGTTACGAATGTAAAGAGAGGTCAGCAAGAAAAGCAATTTTATTAGTATTGGGGATGCTGCCCAAAAAATCTTTTTTTCTTGACATATTTTCTTGCAACTACTGACTACTGCATATCAAATTGAAGCTTATAAGCTGAAGAAGAGCAAGGTGTCATTTGTTTGGACAATATTGAGAGTTTTTGTATGAAAACAAGCTTGACAATCATAAAGTATGTTTTTTTGATATTGGAGTTTTTTGCAAAAAATCAAGAATAGCTCGTCAGGACTTCATTTCCCTGCGCATGCGACACACATTTTCGGATTTGTCATAAAATTTTGACCCTAAAAAATAAATAATATGCCCTGAGCAAATTGAGCCCAAAGAAATATGATGACTTTTTTCTCATACACTCCCTATTTTGCCTATGTTATAACATAGGGCACTAAAAATCGGTTGTAAAATTGCCACTAAAAAACTTCCCATTTCTCACACACTGACTCGTGCCCAAAATTATTTACAGATAGATTGTTTCAAACATTTTTCCAGCTATGAGTGCCAAAACATTCGGTTTATGTACTATATTACCACCAATAATGGTCAAAGTTCGATGACAGGTCCAAATTTCGCCTATGTTATAACATAGACCAAAAATGACCAAAAAAATTTTGCTCTTAAATTTTCAATTAAACTGCTTAAATTTAATCTCCTGATCACTCCGCACCTGGAAATGCAATTTTTATTATTGATATACTCCCATAATGCAAAATTATGGCATTTGCAATTTGTGAAATTTTGACCATATTTTTCTAATTTTATGCAGCAATTTTTTTCTTTTTTTCACGATAAACCATTCTCAAAAATTGCATTTCCAGGTGCGGAGTGATCAGGAGATTAAATTTAAGCAGTTTAATTGAAAATTTAAGAGCAAAATTTTTTTGGTCATTTTTGGCCTATGTTATAACATAGGCGAAATTTGGACCTGTCATCGAACTTTGACCATTATTGGTGGTAATATAGTACATAAACCGAATGTTTTGGCACCCATAGCTGGAAAAATGTTTGAAACAATCTATCTGTAAATAATTTTGGGCACGAGTCAGTGTGTGAGAAATGGGAAGTTTTTTAGTGGCAATTTTACAACCGATTTTTAGTGCCCTATGTTATAACATAGGCAAAATAAGGAGTGTATGAGAAAAAAGTCATCATATTTCTTTGGGCTCAATTTGCTCAGGGCATATTATTTATGTTTTAGGGTCAAAATTTTATGACAAATCCGAAAATGTGTGTCGCATGCGCAGGGAAATGAAGTCCTGACGAGCTATTCTTGATTTTAGTAGAAAAACAAAAGTCTCAGAAATTGGTTAGTTTCCAAACTTACGGCTGTTGTTCAAATGCAAAGCCTCAAATTACAAATCTATTACAGCCAAAATGCTCCTCTAATCATAAGCTTTCAGAATCTGTGCCTACTTGTATGCTTTTCTTTAAATTTGGTGGAGAAAATGCATAAAATAAAATTTCTTTCCACTAAATCACTATTTCACAATTTATAAAAAGTAAGGTTTGTTCATTCAAGCATTACGGCGTCAGTTTACAGCTTTGAGCCGAGATCTTTTGGAATCTTATATAAAAATGTCTATGGAAAATGACCTTATACTCAGTTTATAGTCGTAAAAAAATTTTTGGGCCACGATTCTCAACCCTCTCGTGAAACTGGTCTTAAAGGTTCAAAATATTGCAAAGTATAAATTCATGATAAGAGTTTCAA
>JASANA010006089.1:0-19873 GCA_030248095.1 Ptycholaimellus sp. GST1_10 | reverse complement strand
CTGGCCATCTGACTGTAGCCTTTCTAGGCCTTGGCCACTGGCTCAGGTTCAGGTCCGGAGACAGGCGAATCATGGCCTGCGGCAATTGGAGGCGCTGGCCCGTAGGGTTCTAAGGGGTGGGCTGGAAGGTAAAGGTAGGGTGCTGTGAAGACTTGCAGATACGCCGGTGATGTGAAATGCGATGATCTTGAAGTGGCGGTAGAAGAGGCTAGTCTTCAGCTCCCATCCTTAGGAAAAAGGAAGAGTGTGAGGGTGCAGGGGTTGTTGGCGTTCTTCTGTGTGCTGTCTGCGTGGCACTGGCTGAGGAGGCTCTGCATCTCAGAGATGCCCAGCTGGGCGCGCTTGGCGTAGAAGAATGCATTCTTGGCCTATCTTGATCTGCCTCAGTGAAGGAGGGAGTTAGAGGGTAGATGGAGGGTGTCATGAGGACGTGCTGAACGTGCCGGCGGCTAGATAGACGATGTTCTCATAGTGGCTGTAGCTGAAGCAGGTCTTTGGCATCCATTCCTATGAGGAGTGGAGGGAGAAGAGGAGTAGTTCGGAGGATGCTGTCCATGACCGGGGACCACGCTCGGCGTGTTCGATGCAGGCGCTGTCCATCTGTCTGAGGCTGTGCTAGAGCTTGGCCAATTGGCTGGCCTTGCTGTTCAGGTTCAGGTTTGGGTACCCTTCTCTCTTGCCCGGCAGCGAAAGTAGAGGCAGAGTGGGTTCTAGATGAATAGATAATTATGGACGCGAATGTTGGCGGGTGTGGAAAGGTGGGCAGTCTAAGCTGAGGCAACGCTTAGGCGCCTGTCGCACTGGAGGATGTGAGGCTTTGAAGGGATGAATTGAGGGGGCTTGTACGTTGGGGGTGTCAGCGCAAAGCCTCTCTTTTCGACCCAGGTGTACGTTTTGGGGGTTATTGCTAGATTCTCAATTTTGATAAGGCTGCTGCTCGTCACAGAAAGCTCCAATCGTTATAATTATTTTTGCAATAGAAAGAGCACCATCAGTTTGACTATAGTTTATCTTTTGACTTTTGTTGAAAATGATTTATTTTATTATGAAAAATGAAAAAAACCATTTGTCCAAACTCCTTCTCCTCCTACGCATCTATTCAATGGACGATAGTAGGTATTCATTTCTTCCCCACTCCCCACCCTCCCCGGTCTGGGCTTTATTGGGGCTGTGCGAGTGGAGCATAAGCACATTCCCCTCTTAGCCATGGACCAACCTTATTACGGATTTTGAAAATATGATTGCCTGCCAAACATTTCATGGGCAACTTACAGCGCTGTAAGTAGGCTCAGCGGATGCAGCAAACACAGAGCTTTAATTAAAAAATTTTTTTGCCAAATTTGGCTGAGAATTGGGCAAGTTACGGCCAACAAACTTTTTAAAATGTGTCCATCCGTTATCCATCTGCCGTCTGCCGTCCGCCATACGTTCTGTTCGGGAGGCATACTGGCAGGGTCTGGTTTTCCAGTCTCATCGTCCCTATAGTATATCAACCCTGGAGGGTGACATTATGCCCTCAGAATTTTGATTTTCTTTGCGGCCTCCTTTTTGCCAAAAATGGCATCTGAAAAGTGATTGAATGTAAGTGGGGACCTATCCGAAAAAAATCGAAACACTTGAATAAAATTTTTTTGAAGCCGTTTTGGAAAAAAACAAAGGGGATTCGGAATTCTTGTCAAAAACTACACCTGTTCTATGAAACATTGAAATTTTGAAAAAAAAAATTTGACCATTTCTTAACCCTAGAGTGCCTTGTGAGAAACCTAAAAAAGGTTATGCTGCCCAGTGGCAATGTTTTAAGTTAATTTAGAGCCTAGATCTGAAACAGGCTCAAAAATAGATATGATTTGATACCAAACAACCCTAGGTGCAAATCTGGTCTTCATTGGCCTCTACCAGGCCATGGTGTACAAGCAGCTCATCATCAACTTCGTCTTGGGGGCAGGCTTAAAGGTTTTTTTGGGCCCTCAAAAACTGCACCATGTAGGTAATTTTGGGCATATATTACGAATCTTGTGTCCATTTGCTTTCACCTTGCCTTCATGGGCTTTTATCAGGCCATGGTGTACAAGCAGCTCATCATCAACATAATTTAGGAATATTTAGGCATCAATAACAACACCATAAGAACTTCTGGCGTAGATTATAGAGGTTACTAAACTTTTGTCCTCATATATATGTATATAATGGTACCATCGGCAAGCCAAAAGTGGGTCTCTTTTCTCCAAAATTTGCAATTGCCTCCAGTAGAAAGTTAAGGAAATACAATCTACTACTGGTGGAATCTGCTGCTAGGACAGTTGCATTTTGTTTTTTGGCGCGCAGTTCAGTGCCTCTTTCCATGCGCGCCCAAAAACAAAATGCAGATGACGCAGCAGATTCCACAAGTAGAAGTTGTATTTCCTTGACTTTTTGCTCGAGGCAATTACAAAATCTGGAGAAAAGAGACCCACATTTGGCCTGCCGATGGTACCATATAATTCTTCCACTTTTGATATAGTATAAAAAATATAAATACAAATTTTATATGGTTGGTTTTTAAATTTTATTGAATAAATAAAAAAATAGTAAAGGAAAAATAAACTTGTTTAAAAAAATATAATGAAGAAAAAAAATTTGAAAATAACTAGTATAACATGGTGTTCATTTGCACAAAGTGGCTGAACCCATGAGATGAACTGCCGCCCCTTATGATTGATTAAAGTATCCAAAGTAAGCTACCCAGTCTGATTATTTTTCCTGAAATAAGGGGTCTGGGACGTAGGGGTTTTTTGGGGTGAATACTTAGTACTGCCTCCAGGTCAAGTCCTGGGCGGCAGTTCAAAAATGGCATAACTTTGGTTCTACTGAAGCTTTATTCATGATTGAAAAGCCATTCAAAAGGAATTTTTATGGTCAGAATGATAGTGCACAGCATGAGGCCGATTTCAAAATACCAGAAACCTGAAATTCAATTTTTAGGTTTTTGAAACATCAGTCTGATTGATTTGCACAAATTTGCAAGAAATTTTCAATATTATGGCCAGATTCGTGTTCAGCATCAAAATTTACCTATTGGGGCCAAAATTTAGGGCATAAGCTCAAAAGAAACACTCAACTCACATTTTGGCCAATGAAACATTAGGTTTTTGGGTTGTAACTTGAGAACAGATTATTTCCGCCAAGCTCCTAAAGCAGGGCCACGAGCGGCCAACATTTCTGACATTCCCTGAAAAAATGAGCAAATTTGGTTTGAGAAACCATAGGTATTTCATCTAACATACTTTATATATATATATATATATATATATATATATATATATATATATATATATATATATATATATATATAGCCTCACACCACTTTTTGGGGTGAATATTAGCATCCGCCCCCAGGTCAAGTCCTCGGCGGCAGTTCAAAAATTTATTGCATATTTATTGGAAGGCTAATATATTCTTGGAGAAATTTTCTTGATTCAGACTCAGGGCAATCGATTTTTGGAGAAAAGACCTTTACTTATGACCTGCCGATAGTACCAGTTGTTTTCTCAACTTTAAGAAAACAAAAATAAAAATGGATCCCTGGGTAGGATTTGAACCTACCAGTTTGATCCAGCTGTCCAATCGCTTACACCACTACACCACTGGTGCATATGGCTCCTTCATTTCACTGAAGACTTAAGAATACACATAAATTACTGAAATGATGAATCTTCGCTTCAGTGTTTTTTTTTCTTAGCTGGTCTCTCTTTAATGCTTTACTATCAAAATTGCTTGGGCATCAAGGTGTGGAAATTTTTTGATTCATCTTATCATGAAAATAGCTTGGGCTTTAAGGTGATGAAATTAAGTTGAAAACCCTTAACAAGTAATATCTTTACTAAATTTGAACTTGACTACAGAGCTAAGAGAGCCCAGAAAATTTTCAATTTCAATTTTCAAAAATTTGTTGTACAGTTAATTTAAGGGAGATTTAAGTAAAGCTTAAAATACTTCAATTATTTAGCAAAAAATTATCTGCATTAAAATTTCTATCATATAAAATTAATGAATGTTGCAAAAACCCAAAAAATGGGCAGATTCTTAAAAAATGTTTTCATTGCTAATCAGTTTTTTAGTGTTTATTTTTGGTACTATCTGAAATATCAACCTAAGGTGGCCAAATTTTCTGGGCTCTCTTAGCTCTGTAGTCAAGTTCAAAATTTAGTAAAGATATTACTTGTTAAGGGTTTTCAACTTAATTTCATCACCTTAAAACCCAAGCTATTTTCATGATAAGATGAATCAAAAAATTTCCACACTTGATGCCCAAGCAATTTTGATAGTAAAGCATTAAACAGACCCCAGCTAAGAGAAACAAGTATATGGCGCAAAGCGCAATAGGTGACCGCGGAGCATATTCTGCCTTCCACATTCACCTGTAGCAGATGCCAAAAATTGAGGAATGTTTTCATACAAGAGTGAAAATTTTCTCTCAAAAGGGTAAGCCTGTGGTTTCTCAGC
Source organism: Ptycholaimellus sp. GST1_10 (assembly GCA_030248095.1). Lineage (NCBI taxonomy): Eukaryota > Metazoa > Nematoda > Chromadorea > Chromadorida > Chromadoridae > Ptycholaimellus > Ptycholaimellus sp. GST1_10. The sequence continues at coordinate 15,391 of JASANA010006089.1, read as the reverse complement.
CAATTTCAAAAGTAAATACAGATTCAGAATTGATAAATGACTTGTGAATCAAAAAAACCAAAGTCTTCTGTTCAATTCTCAGCCGTTCAGCTGCTACTGATTATTGATGCTATTGGCATGAGTGAAAGTTTGGCACTCAAGAGGGAAAGTCTGTGGTTTCTCAACCATTTTCAAAAGTAAGCACAGATTTAGAATCGGTATATATGACTTGTGAATCAAACAAGTATATGGCGCAAAGCGCAATAGGTGACCGCGGAGCGCACCACCTCTACGCTTACAATATGAATGCATGGAATTTTGTCAGTGCTAAGAGCAAGTCTGTGGTTTCTCAACCATTTTTGAAAGTAAGCACATATTTGGAATCGCTATATATGACTTGTGAACAAAAAAACTCAAGTCCTCTGTTCAATTCTTAGCCATTCAGATGTTACTGATTAATGATGACATTGTCGTGCATGAAAGTTAGTCACTCAAGAAAGTAAGTCTGTGGTTTCTCAACCATTTTTAAAAGTAAGCACAGATTTGGAATCGCTAAATACGACTTGTGAACAAAAAAACTCAAGTCTTTAGTGCAATTCTTAGCCGTTCAGGTGTTACTAATTATTGATGACATTGCCATGCGTGAAAGTTTGTCACTCGAAGAAAGTAAGTCTGTGGTTTTTCAATGATTTTCAAAAGTAAGCACAGATTTGGAATCGTTATATACGACTTGTGAACAAAAAAACTCAAGTTGTCTGTGCAATTCTCAAGATTACAGGTGCTACAGCGCAAAAACTGTATATTGCAATGTTTAAACCTTTCTACCCAAATAAGTAATGTTTCATATGCTCGGAAACCAGGTCTACCCCTCCCAGATCTTCCTAAAATTGCATTACCTTTGCAAAAAAAAAGTTTGTCCCAATCCGTTGAGAATTCGCCCGTTCCCAGCATTTCCAGATATATATATATACATACACATGAGGACAAAAGTTCAGTAACCTCTATAGACCGCGGAGCGGCCCGTGGGGCCCCCCCGCGGTGAAAAAACATACCAAAGTCTTCTGTTAAATGTTATTTGAGCCGTTCAGCTGCTACTGATTATTCTGATGTTATTGTCATGCATGGAAGGTTTGAGTGAACATTTCTATCAGAGAGGGTAAGTCTGCGGTTTCTCAACCATTTTCAAAAGTAAGGGCATATATTTGGAATCGTTATATACGATTTGTGAACAAAAAACTCAAGTCTTTTGTTCAATTCTCAGCCGTTCAGCTGCTACTGATTATTGATGCTATTGTTATGTGCCTGAAAGTTTGTCACTCAAGATGAAAAGTCTTTGGTTTCTCAACCATTTTCAAAAGTAAGCATATATTTGGAATCGTTATATATAACTTGTGAACAAAAAAACTCAAGTCTTCTGTGCAATTCTCAAGATTAAAGGTGCTACAGCGCAAAAACGCTATATTGCAGTTTTCAAGCCTTTCTACCCAAAAAAGTAATGTTTCAAATGCTCGGGGACCGCTTCCTATCAGCGATATCTTCCTAAAACATTATTACCTTTCAGGAAAAAAAAAGTTTGTCCAAATTTGTTGAGAATTCGCCCGTGTACAGCATTTCCAGATATATATTGGGCTGGCGCGAATGGAGCGTTAGCGAAGTGTCAGCGCCCAGCCCCTCTTTTCGACCCAGGTGTACGTTTTCGGGGTTATTGCTAGATCTTAAAATTGATAAGGATTTTGTGCTTCATAGAAACGTCCAATTGTTCTGATTCTTTTTGCATTGGAAAAAGCAGCATCGAATTGACCAAAACTCGCGAGAAATCATCAAAAATTGGCAGAATTCGTGAGAAAATCACTCAAACCCATTTGTCCGAACTCCTCCTCCTTCTCCTTCTTCTTCTTCTTCTTCTTCTTCTTCTTCTCCGCATCTATTCAATGGACGATAGTATGTATTCATCTCGTCCCCCACTCACCCCCCCGGGTCCTTGGGCCTCATGTATTGACTTTTATTCATAAGTCTTCAGTTAAGCAGCTATGCATATTCATCCGTGGTGTAGTGGTCTAAGCGATTAAACAGCTGGTTGAAACTGGGAGGTTCGAATCCTTCTTAGGCAAGCATTTTTATTTTGGAAACTTTAAGTTGAAAAACAACTGGTACCATCGGCAGGTCAAAATTAGAGCTATTTTCTCCCAAAAATCGATTGCCCTAAGCATAAATCATGAAAATTTCACAAAAATATGTTAGTTTGTCAATAAATTTGAATTGTATTTTTGATTTTCGAATCTTTTCTTTTTGTTATATTTTTTAAATAATTATGTTTTTTTTTAATTTTTTATCCATTAATATCTTAATATATTTTTGATTCTTTTATGTTTGTTATAATTTTTTAATGAGTTTATTTTTATTTATTTATTTTCCATATATTATAAAAAAATAAATTTTATCATACATTTTATACTATATTAAAAGTGGAAGAAATAACTGGTACCATCGGCAAGCCAAATGTTGGTCTCTTTTCTCCAAATTTTGTAATTGCCTCGAGCAAAAAGTCAAGGAAATACATCTACTACTTGTGGAATCTGCTGCGTCATCTGCATTTTGTTTTTGGGCGCGCATGGAAAGAGACACTGAACTGCGCGCCAAAAACAAAATGCAACTGTCCTAGCAGCAGATTCCACAAGTAGTAGATGTATTTCCTTGACTTTTTGCTCGAGGCAATTACAAAATTTGGAGAAAAGAGACCAACATTTGGCTTGCCGATGGTACCAGTTATATACATATATATGAGGACAAAAGTTTAGTAACCTCTATAATCTACGCCCAAAGTTACCTATATGGTGTTGTTATTGATGCCTAAATATTCCTAAATTATGTTGATGATGAGCTGCTTGTACACCATGGCCTGATAAAAGCCCATGAAGGCAAGGTGAAAGCAAATGGACACAAGATTCGTAATATATGCCCAAAATTACCTACATGGTGCAGTTTTTGAGGCCAAAAACCTTTAAGCCTGCCCCAAGACGAAGTTGATGATGAGCTGCTTGTACACCATGGCCTGGTAGAGGCCAATGAAGACCAGATTTGCACCTAGGGTTGTTTGGTATCAAATCATATCTATTTTTGAGCCTGTTTCAGATCTAGGCTCTAAATTAACTTAAAACATTGCCACTGGGCAGCATAACCTTTTTTAGGTTTCTCACAAGGCACTCTAGGGCTAAGAAATGGTCAAATTTTTTTTTTCAAAATTTCAATGTTTCATAGAACAGGTGTAGTTTTTGACGAGAATTCCGAATCCCCTTTGTTTTTGCCCAAAACGGCTTCAAAAAAATTTTATTCAAGTTTTTCGATTTTTTTCGTATAGGTCCCCACTTACATTCAATCACTTTTCAGATGCCATTTTTGGCAAAAAGGAGGCCGAAAAGAAAATCAAAATTCTGAGGGCATAATGTCACCCTCCAGGGTTGATATACTATAGTGACGTTGAGACTGGAGCCCCAGACCCTGCCAGTATGCCTCCCTAACAGAACGTATGGTGCACGGCGCATGGCGGATGGCGGACGGCGGATGGATAATGGATGGACACTTTTTAAAAAGTTTTTTGGCCATAACTTGCCCAATTCTCAGCCAAATTTGGCAAAAAAATTTTTTAATTAAAGCTCTGTGTTTGCTGCATCCGATGAGCCTACTTACAGCTCTGTAAGTTGCCCATGAAATGTTTGGCAGGCAATCATATTTTCAAAATCCGTAATAAGGTTGGTCCATGGCTAAGAGGGGAATGTGCTTATGCTCCACTCGCACAGCCCCAATAAAGCCCAGGGACCCGGGGAGGGTGGGGAGTGGGGGAAGAAATGAATACCTACTATCGTCCATTGAATAGATGCGGAGAAGGAGAAGGAGAAGAAGGAGTTTGGACAAATGGTTTTTTTCATTTTTCATAATAAAATAAATCATTTTCAACAAAAGTCAAAAGATAAACTATAGTCAATTTGATGGTGCTCTTTCTATTGCAAAAATAATTATAACGATTGGAGCTTTCTGTGACGAGCAGCAGCCTTATCAAAATTGAGATCTAGCAATAACCCCCAAAACGTACACCTGGGTCGAAAAGAGAGGCTTTGCGCTGACACCCCCAACGTACAAGCCCCCTCAATTCATCCCTTCAAAGCCTCACATCCTCCAGTGCGACAGGCGCCTAAGCATTGCCTAGCTTAGACTGCCCACCTTTCACACCGCCGACATTCGCGTCCATCTCTATTCATCTAGAACCCACTCTGCCTCTACTTTCGCTGCCGGGCGAGAGAGAAGGGTACCCAAACCTGAACCTGAACAGCAAGGCCAGCCAATTGGCCAAGCTCTAGCACAGCCTCAGACAGATGGACAGCGCCTGCATCAAACACGCCGACATCGTCATAAACAGCATCCTCAAACTACCCCTCTTCCTCCACTCCTCATAGGAATGGATGCCAAAGACCTGCTTCAGCTACAGCCACTATGAGAACATCGTCTATCTAGCCGCCGGCACGTTCAGCACGTCCTCATGACACCCTCCATCTACCCTCTAACCCCCTCCTTCACTGAGGCAGATCAAGATAGGCCAAGAATGCATTCTTCTACGCCAAGCGCGCCCAGCTAGGCATCTCTGAGATGCAGAGCCTCCTCAGCCGGTGCCACACAGACAGCACACAGAAGAATGCCAACAACCCCTGCACCCTCACACTCTTCCTTTTTTCTAAGGATGGGAGCTGAAGACTAGCCTCTTCTACTGCCACTTCAAGATCATCACATTTCGCATCACCGGCGTATCTGCAAGTCTTCACAGCACCCTACCTTTACCTTCCAGCCCCACCCCCTTCAAACCCCTACAGGCCAGCGCCTCCAATTGCGCGGCCATGATTCGCCTGTCTCCGGACCTGAACCTGAGCCAGGTGGCCAAGGCCTAGAAAGGCTACAGTCAGATGGCCAGCACTTGCATCGCATGCGCCGACATCACTGCCGTCACATCCTCAAACACTCCTTCTACTCCTCCTAGGACCTGGTGCAGAAGACCAGCGTCTGCTATTGTCACTAATAGATCATCGTTTACTTCACCGCCAGCATACTTTGCAAGTCTTCATGACACCTTCCATCCACCCTCAATTCCCCTTCAACCTGAGGCAGGCCAAGATTGGCCTCAAGTGCGCACAGAGCTTCTCCAGCCAGCGCCTCTCAGACAACAGATAGGAGCTGAAGACTAGCCTCCTCTATTGCCGCTACGAGAACATCTCCGTTCACACCACCGATGTATCTGCAGGTCTTCACACCACCTTCCCTCTACCCCCACCCATCCAACCTCAACAGGCCAAGATTGGCCTCGAGCGCGCTCTGCCCGGCCAAGCATGCCTAGCTGAGCATCTCTGAGATGCAGAGCTTCTCCAGCCGGTGCCTCTTGGACAGCGCACAGATGGACACCAACAGTCCCCTACCCCTCCTCAACCTTCCCCTCCATCTACCCCCAAGCACTCCTTGCGGAGCTCCAGAAAGGCCCAGACATGCTCCCGCAAGCGCCGCTTGGCCTGCATACAGATGGACAGTGGCAACCACCTACAAACCTTCCTCCTCCCTTCCTCCTTCAAAGAGGCCTTGAGAAGAGTGGCATCGACTCTGCCTTTCAAGATATCACCGACTATAGCATTAAAGTTTTACTTTAATGAAAGAAATGCGGCGAACTTTTCATCTACGCTTCTATTATCCTAAAGACGGATAAAAGAAGATAGCTACGGAACCTAAGTTCTACTCTGCATCTGACTGAGATTTGCCGACCTTTTCGATGGCACAAATCTGCAAAGGCTACGGCTTCCAGACCTCCACCCACAGCCTCAGCTTCGGCTTCCAGATCTTTGCCTATAGCCTCCAGACTCCCATTGACCTCTTCTCATTCTATGCCAATCAATTGGTTGCTAAATAATGACACGTCAATGCTCATCAACAGCCAGCACATTTCTTCTCTGCTCTTCAGCTACAAAGGAAGGGAATGCGACTGGCACAGGCCCACAGCCATCTGTTTCTACATGGCCTAGTTCAGCAAGCTCAGCGGCAACCGGGTCGCCTTTGACTGCAACCTGAACCAGGCACAGGCCAACGGCCACTTTGTCTACACAGCCTGATTTGGCAGGCACAGGCCTACGGCCACCAGAAGTTCAGACTGTCCCTGCACTCTCGCTTCAGCAGCCTTCCTCTGTGGACTCCAACTGCAAATGGGAGGCAACAAACAGCAGCAACTACGTCACGAGTCAATCTATCCCTGCAATCCTCATCCAGCAGCCTTCCTCTGTGGACTCCAACTGCGGACAGGATTCGACAAACAGCAGGACTAAAACTCAACTGCCAAGCCTCTCATCTCTAGCAGCCTTCCTCTGTGGACTCCGACTGCAGACCTGAGAACAGCAATGATGCAGCATCTGTCACTAGCAATTCCTTCACAGCAGCCTTCCTCTGTGGACTCCGACTGCGGATTGAACTGCGAACTCAGATGCCTGAGGAAAGCCCCGCCTAAGAGCTACTAGGAGCCAGTGGGCAACAACTACTCTGCTTCACTGCTACTCTTCTCTGTCACCCTTATGGGGGGAGGCAGGAAGACTGCAGGGGCATGCCCTGCTACACCCTGCCCATTTGCTGAGGAAATGGGAGAACGGCAGGTTTCAATAGCTGGGATGACCAACATAGGAGCAGCGTCATGTGAAGGGCTGGCAAAGCCCCTCGTTCCTTCTCTCTTCGGAGGCACAGCAGCCCATTAGTTACTCTGCAAAGGCCTAGTATGCCTTTTGCCACCTTGAGCCATCGACGGATGGAAGGAGGATGCAGAGGAGAGCAAATTTGTTCTACGGAACTCTGAGCTGACGATCACAGGATTCGCGACAGCACAGGCCTACCAGGTGGCAATGACAGCACCCAGCCTACCAGGTGGCTGGTTATCGACATGGGAAGGAGAATGGAACAATGAACCCTCAGCATCAGTCAAGGCCTACCCGGCGGCTATTCGACAAATGCAGGCTACTTCGAGCCTGCTTTGCAGCCAGACAGGTGTCTGACCTCATCAGTGCGGGCCACTAGGAGTCTGCCTCGCAGCCTACCAGGCGGCTGACTGGATGAGCGCAGGCTACTTTGAGCCTGCTTCGCAGCCAACCAAGTGGCTGATCTCGTCAGTGCGGGCCAAAAGGAGCCTGCCTCGCAGCCAAACAAGTGGCTGACTGGACGAGCACAGACTACTTCGAGTCTGCTTCGCAGCCAACCAAGTGGCTGATCTCGTCAGTGCGGGCCAAAAGAGTCTGCCTTGCAGCAAAATGTGGCTGACTGGATGAGCGCAGACTACTTAGAGTCTGCTTTGCAGCCAGACAGGTGGCTGATCTCGTCAGTGCGGGCCAAAAGGAGCCCGCCTCACAGCCAAACAAATGGCTGACTGGATGAGAGCAGACTGGGGGGGGAGTTGGGGGAGTGGCTGCTGGCGAGGGCGCCACTAGGAGGCTCCGGGTTGCTTTCGCAGCCAACCAGGAGGCTGATCCGCCAAACGCAGACTTTTGGACATCTGTTTTGACAGCCTAAAAGTGGCTGCTTCCAACAAGAAAGCTCAGATCAGTGCAGCACATTACGACTGTTTCAACGATGCTTAAAGTGCATGGCAGCGAATCCAGAGCAAGCAAAAGCCTGGCCTCCTATATGGCCAGCTTCAAGCTTCGCCTCACTTTGCCGCCTGCCCCAGCCCTCCTACCTACTATTCGGCACCCCTCAAACTCCCCCCTGCCTACACCCCCTCACTGTACACTCTGCTCCACAGCACCACACACACACCCCTGTGAACCCCCCCAGCCTCCACTATCAGGAACCTGCTCCCCCAGTCTTCGCAAGAAGGGCGGCAAGAAGAGAGGGCAGACTAATTGATCCTCCCTCCGCGGGCCTACGTTTTTTGGCACAAGCCACAAAAGCAGCCTCCAAGGAGCTGTCAAACAGCGGCAATTAATGACCCACCCTGCTGCCACACCCCTCTTCATTTGCCCCTCCAGAAAAAGCATCCTCCAAGGAGCAGCTAAGCATGGACGATTAATGACTCCGCACTGCCACCACCCCCCTGCCTTTTTTGCGCCCCTCGCAAAAAGCGGCCTCTACAAACACTGGCGCCCATTTATCACCTCTAATCGCCCCACTGCCTCAGCGCCTGGATCGCTAACGATCCCCCTCTTTCAGCCTAATTGCCCTATTCATCAGCTTTACACACCCTTCTTCCACACACACTGGCTGATCGCGCACAGGAGGCTTCTTTCAATGGCAAATGGTGATGGATGGAGCCGAAGTCCCCCCAGTGCTACAAAGGAATGGGCCCCCTGCCTAGCCTGTTTTAGCCTCCACACACATGAGCCGGGCCCCGCCCCCGACGTTGGGGGGGAGGATTGGAGTACCCGACAGCTTGTACCTGACAGCCTCAGTCATTCCCTCTGCCAGCCCACCTCACCCCACCCAGCTCCAGCAGCCCATCATCGATGACCGCCAGCCCTCCGCATCAGCACAGCCTTATTTCACCTCCAGAAATATGTCCACCGATACTCCTCAGCAGCTGAAAGGAGACGGAATTGATTGACACTACGCCACACCAGGAGAGAGCGAGCAAAGACAGGAAGGAGGAAGACAAGGCCAGCCCCGAGTCAGGAAGACAGCATTCACACTCCTCCAGCGAGTCTGCAGCCTCGGGGAACCAGAGACACTACAGACACATAGGAGGAGGCCACGATCTCTTGTACCTCCTCACGGGAAGCAAGGACCAAACAGGAGGATACCGAGGGCCTTCTCCCTACCACCAACGACCCCCCAACACCCGCCGACGGTCATCGAGCCGAGGCAACAGCCCTCCAACGCCAACACAAACAGAGCAGGACCTACGGGAGAGAGTAAAGACACTGGAAAAGAGCTGTAACGAACTCCGAAGCCAGTTGGCCAACACCGAAGCCGGGAATGCAAGGGCGGAGACTGCCATCCGGGCCCTAGGCAACGGCTACGTGTTCAGCCACAACCAGACCAATCAGCTCTGCGCCGCCTTTGAGGGCCTCTGAAGGCTACGCCAGATCAGCCCTGCCCTACAATACACTTACAAACAAGTTCAGTCCCTGGCAGCCATTGTCAATGGACTGCCAGATGTGGACCGACTACTGGAGACCCCCGGGAAGTCCAATCGATCCTGGAATTCAGATCCTTGAGGAACACCACCCTCATCGACCAACTCCTGGGGAGGGACAACACGCAGCCAACCTAGACACCTGGCCCAAGGCATCGCACACGGAACATCACGCACCAGCAGAGTAGCTCAAGGGAGCCACCTCGAGCGACAATGATCACTTCTTACCACGCCCATTGCTTCTCCAAGATTCGAATGCATCTACTCATTGCTCACACTGCTCTATCATTCTCCTTATAACGTTGTCATTTGCCGAGATACAACAGGGAGAAAGGAGTAATGCCACTCAGTCAACATCCTCAGAGGCCATGCCAGTGGAAGAAATAGGAGACAAACAAACGCCCCTAGAGAGAGAAAGAGCATCACACAATCACACCGCTAACTTTTGGAGAATCTTAAACTCTGCACGACAATGGACACCACTTAGCACACTGCGGCCTCACCCCTTCCTTTCTTCAACCGGATTTATCTGCGCTACATTTGCCTCTTGCCTAAGACAGTTAAGGCCCATTGTAGCCATAAGAGAAGTGACAGCTGACGGTATCACCGAATTCTCCTCCCAAGAACAAACATTGACAAAAAGATGTCATGGCCGCTCACTCTGTCTTCCACTGCTTGGACTGTCAGAACATCTTCGACATCCCTAACAAGATTGACTGCACCAAGTGCCAATGACACTACTGCCTCTACTGCTCTCGCGGCACCCTGTACCAACTCCTGGGACCGGAAGAGGCTGACTTGGCATTGACGATCTGCCAACCTCAAACTCTTCTTAAAACAAACAGTCCGGCAACTTATGACTGCCCCGGATGCCACCTGGGGGACAACCCTTCGCCAATCAACGTTGTGGAGCAATTGTTCCTTCAAGGCATGTTCCACCCGTTTCCTGTCTCCGCGAACAATACGTAACTGAACGAAGGTCACGCAAAATAACTCTACGTATCGCCGGCGGAGACAGGAAACGGGTGGAACATTTGAAGGAACAATTGCTCCACAACGTTGAGTGGCGAAGGGTCGTCCACCAGGTGGCATCCGGGGCAGTTGTAAGTTGCTAGACTGGTGTTGAGGAGCTTTTGGCAGATCGTCAATGCCAAGTTGGCCTCTTCCGGTCCTAGGAGTTGGTCCAGGTTGCCGCGAGAGCAGTAGAGACAGTAGTGTCATTGGCACTTGGTGCAGTCGATCTTGTTAGGGATGTTGAAGACGTTCTGACAGTCCGAGCAGTGGAAGGCAGAGTGAGTGGTCATGACGTTTCTTTGTCAATGTTTGTTCTTCCAGTAGGAGGGTTTGGTGATGCCGTCAGATGACACTTCTCTTATGGCTACAATGGGCCTTAACTGTTTTAGGCAAGAGGCGAATGCTGCGCGGATAAGTCCGGTTGAAGAAAGGAATGGGTGAGGCCGCGGTGTGCTAAGTAGTGTCCATTGTCGTGCAGATTTAAGATTCTTTGAAAGTTTGCGGTGTGATTGTGTGATGCTCTCTCTCTCTAGGGGCATTTGTTTGTCTCATATTTCTTCCACTGGCATGTCCTCTGAGGGTGCTGACTTAGTTGCATTTCTCCTTTCTCCCCGTTGTGTCTCTGCAAACAATGATGTCACAAGGAGGATGATAGAGCAGTGTGATTGATGAGTAGAGGCATTCGATTCTTGGAGAAAGCAATGGACATGGTAAGAAGTGATCATCGTCTCTCGGGGTGTCTCACCTGAGCTACACTGCTTGTGTGTGACGCTCCATGTGCGGTGCCTCGGGCCAGGTGTCTAGGGTGTCCGTGTGTCCTCACTCCATGTGAGCTGGCCGATGAGGGTGGTGTTCCTCGAGGCTCCACATGGCCCATGATCAATGCGTGACAATGGCTGCCAGGGACTGGACTTGCTTGTAAGTGTCTTGTAGGGCAGTGCTTATTTGGCGTAGCCTTCGGAAGCCTTCGAAGGCAGTGCCAAACTGATCAGTCTGGTTGTGGTTGAACACGTAGCCATTGCCCAGGGCCCGGATGACTTTCTCCTTCCCGGTGTCAGCATTGGCCAACTGGATTCGGAGTTCCTCACATATCTTTTCCAGTAACTTTACTCTCTCCCATAGGTCCTGTTCTGTTTGCGTTGGCATCGGGGGCTATTGCCTCAGCTCGATGACCGTTGGCGGTTGCTGGAAGGTTGTTGATTGTAGGGAGGAGACCCTCGGAGTCCTCCTGTTTGGTCCTTGCCTCCCCTGAGGAGGTACAAGAGGTCGTGGCCTCCTCCTATGTGCCTGGAGTGTTTCTGGTTCTCCGAGGCCACAGACTCACCGGAGGAGTGTGAACGCTGTCTTCCCGACTCGGGGCTGGCCTTGCCTTCCTCCTCTTCCTTGCCTACATCCTTCTCTTCTTTGCTCTCTCTCTCCTGGTGTGGCGTAGTGTCGACTCCGTCTCCCATTGGCTGCAGTGGAGTATCGGCGGACATTTTTCTGGAGGTGAAATATGGCTGTGGCTGATGCGGAGGGCTGGCGGTCATCAACAATGGGCTGCTGGAGCTGGGGCTGGGTCTGAGGTGAGGTGGGCTGAAAGAGGGAATGACTGAGGCTGTAGGAGGAGGGCCGGGTACCTCCAATCTTCCCCCCAACATCGGAGGTGGGGCTATAGTGGAGAGGAGGTGGTGATGGCATAGAGAAGCGGGGGAATGACACCCCAGCTCTTGTGTGGAGGCCAAAGCAGGCTAGGTAGATGCCTGTTCCTTTGGAGCGCTGGGGGAACTTCGGCTTCATTTATCACCATTAGGCATTAAAAGAAGCCTCCTGTGCATGATCAGCCAGTGTGTGTGGAAGAAGGGTGTGTAAAACTGATGAATAGGACAATTAGGCTGAGAGAGGGAGGTTGTTAAACAATCCAGGTGCTGAGGCAGTGGGGCAATTAGAGCTGACAGATGGGCACCAGTGTTTCTAGAGGCCGCTCTTTGTGAGGGGTGCAGAAAGGCAGGGGGTGGTGGCAGTGCAGAGTCATTAATTGTCCGCGCTTAGCTGCTCCTTGGAGGATGCTTTTTTGGAGGGGGCAAACGAAGAGGGGTGTAGTGGCAGGGCGGGTCATTAATTGCCGCTGTTTGCCACTCCTTGGAGGCGGCTTTTTGTGGCTTGCGCCAAAAAACGTTGGCCCGCGGAGGGAGGGGCAATTAGTCCGCCCTCTCTTCTTGCTGCCCTTCTTGCGAAGACTGGGGGAGAAGGTTCCTGATAGTGGAGGCAGTGGGGTTTGCAGGGGATTGTGTGTGTGGTGCTGTAGAGCGAAGTGTACAGCAAGGGGGTGTAGGCAGGGGGGAGTTTGAGTGGTGCCGAATAGCAGGTAGGAGAGCTGGGGCAGGCCGCAAAGTGAGGCAAAGATTGAGGCTGGCCGTGTAGGAGGCCAAGCCTTTGCTGTCCCCAAAGTCAATGCCGTGCACTTTATGCATTGTTGAAACAATCGTAATATGCCAAACTGAGTTGAGATTTCTTTAGGCTGTCAAAACAGATGTCCAGTAGTCTGCATTTGTCGGATCAGCCTCCTAGTTGGCTGCGAAGCAAACTCCGAGAAGTCTGCTCATGTTGAATAAGCTGCCTGTTTGGCTGCGAAGCAGACTCGAAGTAGCCTACACTTGTAGTTGGCTGCTGGTTTGGCTGCAAAACGGACTCTTAGTAGTCAGCACTTGTTGAATTCAGCCACTTGTTTGGCTGCAAAGCAGACTCAAAGTAGTCTGTGCTCATCCAGTCAGCTGCTTGTTCGGCCACGAGGCAGACTCATATTGGCCCACACTGATGAGATCAGCCACTTGGTTGGCTGCAAAGCAGACTCGATGTAGTATGTGCTCATCCAGTCAGCCGCTTGTTTGGCTGCGAGGCGGACTCCTATAGGCTCGCAATGACAAGATCAGCCACTTGGTTGGCCGCAAAACAGGCTCAAAGTAGCCTGTGCTCGTCCAGTCAGCCACTTGTTTGGATGTGAGGCGGACTCCTATTGGCCTGCACTGACGAGAATCAGCCACTTGGTTGGCTGCAAAGCAGACTCAAAGTAGTATGCGCTCATCCAGTCAACTGCTTGTTTGGCTGCAAGGCGGACTCCTATTGGCCCGCACTGACGAGAATCAGCCACTTGGTTGGCCACAAAACAGGCTCAAAGTAGCCTGTGCTCGTCCAGTCAGCCACTTGTTTGGCTGCGAGGCGGACTCCTTTTGGCCTGCACTGACAAGAATCAGCCACTTGGTTGGCTGCGAAGCAGACTCCAAATGGTCTGCGTTTGTTGAATCGGCTGACTGGTAGGCCTCAATGGGTGCTGAGGATTCATTGGTCTGTTCTCCTTCCCATGTTGATAACCAGCCACCTGGTAGGCTGGGCGCTGTCATTGCCACCTAATAGGCCTGCGCTGTTGCAAATCCTGTGCTCTTTAGTGCAGAGTTCCGTAGAACAAAGAGTTCCTTCCATTTGTCGATGGCTCAAGGTGGCAAAAGGCATACTAGGCCTTTGCATAGTAACTAATGGGTCGATGTGCCTCCGAAGAGAGAAGGAACGAGGGGCTTTGCCAGCCCTTCACACGATGCTGCTCCCATGTCGGTCGTCCCAGCTATTGAATCCTGCCATTCTCCCGCTTCCTCAGCAAACGGGCAGAGTGTAGCAGGGCATGTCCTTGCAGTCTTCCTGCCTCCCCCCCATAAGGGAGACAGAGCATAGTAGCAATGAGGCCAAGTAGTTGTTGCCCGCTGGCTCCTAGTAGCTCTTAGGCGGGGCTTTCTGCAGGCATCTGAGTTCACAGTTCAATCTGCAGTCGGAGTCCACATAGGAAGGCTGCTGTGAAGGAATTGCTACTGACATATGTTACATTGTTGCCGTTTTCAGGTCTGCAGTCGGAGTCCACAGAGGAAGGCTGCTAGAGATAAGAAGCTTGGCAGTTGGGTTTTAGTCCTACTGTTTGTCGAATCCTGTCCGCAGTCGGAATCCACAGAGGAAGGCTGCTGGAGGGGGATTGCAGGGACAGATTGACTCGTGATACAGTTGCTGCTGTTTGTTGCCTCCCGTTCGTAGTCAGAGTCCACAGAGGAAAGCTGCTGAAGCAAGAGTGCAGGGACAGTCTGAACTCCTGGTGGCCGTGGGCCTGTGCCTTCCGAGTCAGGCCGTGTAGACGAGGTGGCCGTTGGCCCATGCCTGGTCCATGTTGCAGTCAAAGGTGACCCGGTTGCTGTTGCGCTTGCTGAACTAGGCTGTGTAAAAACAGATGGCCGTAGGCCTGCGCCAGTTGCATTTCCGTCCTTTGTAGCTGAAGAGCAGGGAAGAACTGTGCTGGCCATTGGTGAGCATTGACACATTATTCTTTAGTGACCAATTGATTGGCGTATAATGAGGAGAGGTCAATGGGCGTCTTGAGGCTGCAGGCGGAGATCCTGATGCCGCAGCCAAAGCAGATTTGTGCCGTTGAAAAGGTTGGCAATTCTTAGTCAGACGCAGTGTAGAACCAAAGTTCCGTAGATATCTTCTTTTATCCATCTTTAGGATAAAAGAAGGGTTGATGAGAAGTTTGCCGCATTTCTTTCATTAAAGTAAAACTTTAATGCTATAGTCAGTGATATCTTGAAAGGCAGAGTCGATGCCGCTCCTTTCAGGCCTCTTGAAGGATGAAAGGAGGAAGAAGGTTTGTAGGTGATTGTTGGTGTCCATCTGTACGCTGGCCAAGCAGCGCTTGCTGGAGCAGGTCTGGGCCTTGGAGCTCCACAAAGGGTGCTTGGAGGTATGGATGAGGGAAGGTTGAGGAGGGGTGGGGGGATGTTGGCATCCATCTGTGCGCTGTCCGAGAGGCGCCGGCCGGAGAAGCTCTGCATCTCGGAGATGTCCAGCTAGGCGTACTTTGCCAGGCAGAGCGCACTCAAGGCCAATCTTGGCCTGTCGAGGTTGGATGGGGTTGGGGTAGAGAGAAGGTGATGTGAAGACTTGCAGATACGCTGGCATGTGAATGCGATGTTCTTGTAATGACGATAGAAGAGGCTAGTCTTCAGCTCCTGTCTGTTGTCTGAGAGGCACCGGCTGGAGGAGCTCTGCACACACTCGAGGCCAATCTTGGCCTGCCTCAGGCTGAAGGGGGATTGAGGGTAGATGGAGGGTGTCATGAAGACTTGCGAAGTACACCGGTGGTGAAGTAGACGATGTTCTAGTAGCGGCAATAGCAGACGCTGGTCTTCGGCATCCGTCCCTATGAGGAGTAGAAGGAGTGTTTGAGGATGTGATGGGCAGTGATGT
>JASANA010006086.1:0-21919 GCA_030248095.1 Ptycholaimellus sp. GST1_10 | reverse complement strand
ATTTTAAAGTAGAGCACGCATCCTCCAGCGATAGCAATCGCAGATCATGGGTGCCCTTCAAGGCAGCCTTCACTTCACCTGTCACATTACCAGTCTCACGCTCCCTCCTCCAACCAACCGCATCAACTGACAGGTCATTATGCGCCTTGCTCTCCCTCTTCCCGCCTTCCACTTCCTTCTTTCAAACTGGCGTGTTGTGTGGCCCCATGCTTTGTGTTGAGGAGTCTGGTGTACTGCAGCTAGTTCTCAGTGCAAACAGAGTGCAAAGACTTCTCTCACGTAGTGTATGCTGTGGGCAGAACGGAGTGCAAAGACTGCTCTCACGTAGTGCAAGTTTTGGGCAGAACGAAGTGCAAAGACTGCACTCACGTAGTGCAAGTTTTGGGCAAAATCGAGTGCAAAGACTTCTCTCGTAGTTTATGATGTGGGCAGAACGGAGTGCAAAGACTGCTCTTGCGTAGTGCAAGTTTTGGGCAGAACGGAGTACAACTACTGTTCTAACATAGAGCATGCTGTGGGCAGAACGGAATGCAAAGAAAGCTCTCACGTAGTGGCCCAAAACTTGCAATACGTGAGAGCAGTCTTTGCACTCTGTTCTGCCTACAAAATGCACTTCGTGAGAGCAGTCTTTGCACTTCGTCCTGCCCAAATTTTGACCTACGTGAGAGAGACATTTGTACTATGTTCTGCCCACAACATGCACTACAGCAGCTCTGCCCACAACATGCACTACGTGAGAGCAGTCTTTGCAGCAGCTCTACACACAACATGCACTACGTGAGAGCAGACTTTGCAGCAGTTCTGCCCACAACATGCACTACGTGAGAGCAGTCTCTGCACCAGCTCTGCCCATAACATGCACTGCGTGAGAGCATTCTTTAACGGCGGCTCTGTCCACAACATGCATTACGTGAGAGCAGTCTTTAAAGGCGGCACTGCCCACAACATGCACTACGTGAGAGCAGTCTTTGCAGCAGATCTGCCCAAAAGCACTTTTCCTTTTTCACTCTTTGTTCTTTTCTTCTTTCCGGTCATTGTTTCTCTTCTGTGCCTTTCTTAAAAAGTTCTTCAGTTTTTTTCCCCTTATAAAAGAAAAGCCTCCAGCCTCATCCGGAGTCAACTCCGCCTCCGGAGGCGAGAAAAAGAACTGGAGCCAGTTTAAAGTGGAGGCGGCTTGGACTTGTTCGTTTACTTGCCTCCGCTTTGAAAGCATTGAAGTCACCCCCAGAGGCGGAGTCGACTCCATAGCTGGAAGTGAGTAAAAGAACTGCCCTCATGTCTACAAATGTTCCCAAAATTTAACATTCAGGAAAAAAAATTGCCAAATCTATTGATAATGCACCCTTTTTCAGCATACCCAAGTTATATGCTCATAACAGCAGCTTATGTTTGCCAATCAATCAAGCCCTGGCCACAGATTTGAAGATATCAACATTATAATGCCATCCTCGACCTTACAATGATTGTCCCTACCCTTGTTATTGATGTTATGTTTGCAGGCCTAGCAGGATACCTCGAACCAACCCAGTGATATCCTTGCATTTTAACACAAGGGGTAGGCACTTGAGGATAGGGCATGAAATTTGAGGAAGGATTTGGGCGTGCATGTTTTTTTGAGGAAACACACTTCATTTAAAGCTCAAATCAGTTCAAACAAGTTTAAATATTTGTGGATGAGGCGTCAAAAGCGTGGGCAAGGCCGTATTTTTGAGGTAAGAGATAGGAAAGTTACACAGTGAGTCTAAAGATGTCGCATGTAGGTATGTAAAATTCTTATGCACGGCAGCCTATGATGCTGGCGCCAGACGTCTTGGAACTTAGCCAATTAATTTCAGACAGTATGTGATTGAAACGCTTACGGCAGTCTGTGATGCTGGCGCCAAAATCGTCCTGGAACTTTGCCAATAAATTCCAGACAGTCTGCGTTTGAAACTTTTACGGCAGACTGGGATGGCGCCAAACATCGTGTTGGAACTTTGTCAATAAATTCCAGACAGTCTATTTTAAAAAACTTCTCTCACATCAATCCTTTCTAAAGTTGCAACAAAGATAATTACTGTCAAGAAACTTTTTTTATGTTTTCCTTTCGCGCCAAAGTTATTGGCAGCAAAAGATTATATTTCCGAATAAAATGTGTTTTCACATGACATCGGTCGTTTTGTCAAATATAATTAGTTTTTCATTGAGATAATTTTCTGCGCCTATTTACAAGGCCGCAGTTTTGCAGCAGAGAGAGAGAGACTTGGATGGCTATGCACAACACAGCCCAGAGCTGTCAGTCAAGCGTTGCGAAGAGGCTGGGGCAGGCTGGCCAGCTCCATCCGATCTGTCAAAACATAAACCCAGCACAACGCCCAGCGTTCGCCAGAGAGGTCAGTCATGCAAACGTTGCGCCCCCCTCCCTACATCCTCCTACCCTGCCACACCACCCCCAGCCCCCAAGCTGCGCTGTAATGGCATGCAAAACGCACTGAGGGCAGAAGGGGGGATGGGTGAGTGGTGCGGGCTCAGCGCTATCTGCCAGCTAGCCCAGCTCATTCGCACATCCCACCATCACATCCTCCACTCCCCTCCTTCCGCCCCTCTCTTCTCTCCCCTCTAGTGTCTTCTTTCTTTGCAGCAGTGCCAAGCTAGCAAGAGCCATGATCATTAGCGACAAGCTCCAGGACTCCAACCTGTCCAGCGGCGATGAGCGGCCATGCCTGCTGGTCATCGTCGTGAGTGAGGGGGAGGGAGATGCTGGGGCCAAGGGCGCGGCCAAGGGCAGGGAGGAGACGGGCGCGGAGGCTGGGGCCAAGGGCGCGGCCAAGGGTGGGGAGGAGGAGCCGGACTACGGGGACGGAGCCTGTGGGGGGAAGACGAGCTCCGAGGAGGGCAGCGGTGGGGAGGAGGGGCGCAAGTGGGGCGGCATGGACTGCCCCAGCCACACCGACGAGGTGGCCGCTCAGAAGCGCCTCATCGACGTTAGCCTTTCTCCCCCTCACACTCACCCCTTTTTCTCCTCACCCTCCCCTGCTTGCAGAACCTGCAGAACCAAAACGAGTGCCTGCTGGCCGCCAAGGGACGCGCTGAGAACAGCCACGGCCTAGGAGGACCCCCCGCCCCTCCATTGCTCATTACCAACCCCCTCCATTTTTAATCTTCCACCGTCTTTCAACCTCGCCCATCTAGATTTGCTAATCTTATGATTATGTAAATCTCTGCGCAAGAAACTGGGAGACACTCAGCAAAACCGATTCAGAATCGGCCTCTACTCTTCGATGGTGGACAACGACTTGCACAGGCAGAGCCTAGTGGACTGTCTCCACTGCAGCTTCTATGGCCTGCCAGTCACCCGCATCCCCAGCCTGCTTGTCCACGGCAAGAAGGACTACTTCATGGGCAGCGTCAACTGTGAGCGCAATGCTTTCGAGGCCTTCGCCCTCTGCGTACGCTCCGACAGCAACGCTGACCACAAAGGGCCCTCCAAAGACCTGTGCCCTCCTCCTTCTGCCCGTCCTTGAAGACAGCATAGCCCCTGGACACCTACTGCTGCTTTTGCTGCGGCTTTCTGGACGACCACAACTGGAACCTGAACGTCGCGGACTGCAACCTGTTCAGCATGCTGGACAGCCTCAACTGCAGCCCCTGCCACTTCCAGCTCGCTATCAGCGACATCAGCTGGCCTCCAGAATCCGTCTGATCGACTGCTGCCACTGCTTGCTGCCTATCCTCTGCTCCGGCATCAAGCAGAACCAGTCCGGCATCTGCGTCGCCTTCTACTCCGGCAGCTACATGTACACGCACAGCACCATGGAGCTCCGCCAAGGAAGACGTCTCTCCAATTCCACAAAGGCCATCACTATCACCCTCCTTCCCTACTGTGCCCAGCAGTAAGAGGTCGGTGGTGTACACGGCCTACGGAATCATGGACAGCTTCCGCAACAACTTCAGCAACTGCATGAACACGTACAACGTCATGAAGTTCCGCATCCTGGAAGGCGTCCACTCCAGACCTCAAAAGGTCTCCTGCCATCCACCCTCCTCCTTACCCAGCTCATCCCGAGCTGCGTAAACTCTTCTCCACATTCAACCTAAGCAATTGCATGGCTACGAACCCCTGCCCACGGGCCTAAAGAAACGACATAAACCTGAGCAGTCAAGACACTGTCATCCCGAACTGTGGAAATTGGTGCACACCCCCACACATCGCTGCACCCAACCAACCACCCAGGACTTTCATCCCACATCCAGCCTACCCATCCCCACCCAGACGGATTTCTTCCCTTCCCCCACACCCACAAGTCCGACCTAGGGTTCCGGACAACCTATGACGTTCCTTCCAGCAGTATAGCTCCCCATTCCTAGTGGCGGAACCGAACGACTCAGTCGCCAACATGCTATGTCACTTACTGCAACTGGAGCCCGGCCCACCCTCTTACCAGAGAGCCCTGATATGCCCAAGGGCAGCTCCCATGCCTCCACACTATGAAGGAGAAGCCACGAGGACCCAGACCCTCATGGAACATCTACGTCCGGGAACCCTTGGCGAATTGATTGCCCAGCAAGAGGCCACCACTGGAGAAGCAAATGCCGATCATCGGCCAGAGGGCAGAGGACCGGATGGACCAGTGGGATGCCAACTTCTGAGTCAACTGCGCTCAACGCCGGCGGATCCTGAAGAAGAGCACTCCCAGCATTCTCGATGAGCCACAACGGAACCACGAGGCTTGAGCCCAAGAGGAAGAGCACAAGACCCCTTTTGGCGAGCTCGACTACCTGAGATGAACCATGCCCCACAACCCGTGGGACCATGACCTGACTATAGAAGCATCTTAGCAGACCACCATAGAGCTGTCAGCCAGCAGAGGACCCCACTGTTCCAAGAGGACGTGGCCGTGGGTTTTGCCCAAGATGTCTACATTCCGACAACCCCACAGCCCCCACATCCATCTTCGGAGGAAGTTATGGCGGACTTCCTATGCGCGGACTCCACTGGCATGGCCCTATCCTATCCCGACCGAGGCATAGTGGGGTTCCAACCAGGAGTGGGAAGACGCTCAGAAAGACCGCCATCCCTGGGCCCCATCCGACCTGCAGAGAGAACAGCTCAAGATCCAATCTTGTGGCCATGCTCTGCAGCAGCGCAGATGGAACGAAATCAACAGGCGCCAGATGCCAGGCTAGACTCCCACGTGCTGGTCCTTCCCGAGCACCAAGCAAGACCATCAGCATGCCTTCAAGTGAACCCGACGCCCAATGACTTGACTGGACTGATTCCCCAAACCCCGACCCGACCGCCACACCGCACGGACAACAACCTCCTGGCCTGCCGGCAGGGTGACAGTACCCAACCACGACCACGACATCAGGACCAACCCCAACCACAGAGCATCTCGCCAGTCACCCTGGCCCAGGCATCCCACACACCTCGTTTCTGCATCGACCTCGTCTGTCACAGATTGAGCGGCAGCGGAGACAAGCATTGGCAATCTAAAGACACTCTTGACGTGAGGTCACGTGGCAGCGGAGACAAGCAATGGCCAGGGAGGGACACTCTCGACCCCAGATCGTTGGCACATTGGCGACACACTAACTCGCCCCAACAGAGGAACCCCAAAGCAGACCCCATCATGCTCACCTTCCCGGTTCTCCTTTACTCAGATGATTGGGCAATGAATACCAACACGAACTGCGTCCTCGACTCTGGGTCTCAGATGATGATCGTCTCCAACCATGTCGTCAGACGATTGGCACTGGAGAGAATCAGCACTGGAAGTTTCGGATGTAGAGAAAGTTACACTCAACCTTCTGATGCCCAGTGGATTTGAGTTTAGCATGGATGCCTGGACTCCAGATGGCGAGATCTGTCCTCCCCTCCTCCTAGAACCGCCACTACGAGAGGAGGAATGGGACCGGATCCATCACAGACACCCCGATCTGCTAAATATGCCCCCACAAAGGACAAGGCGTGAGATGCACATGGATATCCTATTCGGGCAGAACGTCACGTCCTTTGTTATCACAAGCACCACACACCGGAGTTTTGCAATCCGCCCAGGCCTCTTCATCTTCCCTAGCCCCTTCGGCCCCCTCCTCATGGGAAACGCCAACTCACCATTCACAATCAGATACGGCCATCATCAGAGGAGAGCAGTTTTGATGAACGGAGCTGGGGGAGGTGAGGAAGGGGAAGAAGAAGGAGAAGGGCCTGGACCTAGGAAGAGACACCACCCGAGTCATGAGCAAAAAGCAGACTTTCCCCTCACTTGCCAACAACTGAGAGAAATACTCGACAACCCATCCAACCCCCTCACGAGACACGAAGCGTTGAGAGAGAAACTAACGGCTCTAGAACGAGACCTGAATCAACGCCGTTACCACATCGATGAGGAAATCTACAAGCCACTACATCGTTTCATCTGGACCGAGATGATGGAAGCCAGAAACTACATCCAGCAAGGATTCACTGAGGAGAGCAGCATGAACCGATCAACCACTGTCACTGCTGGCCAGGAAGATGCACCCCAGGGCATTAAAGCAACATCGCCCTCCCCGAGCGTGCTCATGATGGGATCAAACTGGAGCAAGATCGAGACGGAATTCTCGATCGCCAACCTCATGAGCAACAACGACCTGGGAAGGACGATTCAGGAATTGAACCTCGGAGGAGCGGTGGGGGAACTGCCGACCGGGAACCTCCCAGAACTGCCAAAGGAGACAGGGGAGGATGAACCGACTTCTGAAATCGAGATCTTGGAGGAGAAGATACTGACTAAGCCCAAATCACCAAGACAGAAGAAGACACCCTGGAAGATACAATACCTCATCGACCTGCTAAGCTGCGAAGTGCTGGAGTACTACATGCCGTGTCCGGTGGTGGGTGAGGATCACCTACCCATGAACCGAGTCTTCCAGGTAGGTACATTGGAAGCCACACTCCCCATAGCACACCTACACACGCCCATGGAACATGACTACATCACTCCCCTACCTCAAGTAAGACAGATGAGGATGCTCAAGGGCTTCAAGAATGCCAACACTGTCTACCTCATGGCTGACCTCTACCATCAGATATTCATGCAGTGTCTACAACAGAGTCGGCGACTCAAGGTCCTCAAGCTGGGCGTCATATCACAAGCGATCTGGAATGCCCTGCCTCCTGTAATAGATGGAGTAGCGGCATGGGAAGGAACCCTTGGGTACCTTCCGAAGCCAAATGTGAGATGGATGACAATCGGCTCCGGCCTCTCTGTAGCAGACGTAGTGACGCGAGCCCCCAGATTGGAGAAACGGACGATTCACGGTTGCACGCAGTTCGACGCCAAGGATTGGGCCGCCCTTGCTTGACTATCCCGGCTACAAACTCTCCGCATTGACTGGGAGGCAGCCAAGGACGTCGTTTTGGAGACGAACTGGAGCCTGCCTCTACCCCAACTGCTAAGCCTGGATGAGCATGCCAGCCAACGAATGCGACCATGCATGGATGGAAAGGAAGTTCCGGGGGATGGAACTAGTGAAAATGGACAAGTCCCTTTGGTCCACGAACGAATCCCGGTACCACGAGTGGCACTGCTGCTTCAAGACCCACGTCTACCAGACTGTCAACCTCTACCTTCTTGAAGGGACGATGTACACGGGACACCAAGCTCTCACCTCTGACCTCGAATCTCTCAAGGGATGCCACGTCGAGAAGGAGAGTTGTGTCCAGCCTCAGTACACTATCGTCTGGAATGACGCACCAATCCTCAAGCACTGTCCATTCCGTTACTTCGGAAGGTTTGGGGGAGACGTGATGGAATCTCAAGTGTGACTTCCTTGGCTCTCTATCACCTTCTCCACTTATTCTCCAGAGGAAGACTTCCCATACACTGAGATGACTATGGATTGTCTTCCTGCTGGAACATTGCTCTCGCATGAAGGAGGAGCCTTACACATCAACTACACCAAGGAATATGGTACCACCGACGACCCATTAAGTGTCTCCTCCCCACGGAGAGAAAAGAGGGAGCAAGTGTCGCCAACGAAAGAGGAGGAGGAGAGGTGGAGGAAGTGGGGCGAATGGGATCGACTGACCAATGAACTCTTCGAGGATGCCGAGGAAGTGGAAGGACTATCTTGACTCGGCAACGAGGATACAGCCATCAAAAGCAACCCTGTCATCAGCCAGAATACACCCCAGATGAGGAAGACTAGGAGAGAGAAGTCCGAGACAGGAAAGAAGATGCAAACGGAGGGAGAGTTGCTCTCGGCCACTCACCCACGGACGGGACCCCACTCTTCGCCTCCGCCCACTGTTGAGAGACCTCACCAGGATTTCAACGACGAGGTGAAGATGGAGGCTGTTCACGAGACGTTGCTGCGCATCGAGAATTGGGTTCAACACCACGATCCGGTAGGAGCAAAGCTACACTACGTCGTGGACGAATTGATGGACCTGACTGAGCGAGTGGAGTCGGATGATGAGCATCGGATGTGCATGCTAGAGGAACGCCAGTACCAGATGCTGAAGCAAATGGTCCGGATGAGCCCCACCAGTGGCGTCCAAGCCCTTACTGGTCGACAGGACATCTCCGCGGAGATACTAGGGTCGGCCCTCTACATATATGTGCCTGGAAGCGGAAGTGGAGACGGTCTACTCGAACCACCAACTTCCTGGAGAAGAGAAATGTTACATCTTCTTGCCTGTATGGCTCAAGACGGGAGAACTCCTCTTCCTGCCAGATAATGGGGGCACCGACTTGACCCATCACACCCCCATCACGGATTGACATCATGTCAATCCTTTCCAGTTCATGGAGCCAACCCACAAGACCGCCGACGTCTTTAAGAACTTCACCCATCCGTTTGCTACGCTCATTCAGGTGCCAGGTGTTCGCCGCTCGCAACCTAACATTACGTATGACACTCCAGTTCTGTTCACCTCGCGGCGGAGGCCTCCGTTTGCCGATCTCGTTGCTTACTCATCAAACCTACCAGTCGTAGAGAGGAGGCTCAATGGACTGACTAACTACACCAGTTACTTCTTCCTCTATCCCAACAGTATGATCCAAGCCGTTGAAACGCACGGTCACGTGGTGAAAGGCCTAGCTAGAACTCTGTCCGAAGGAGTCCAAGAATTAGCCAGGGCCTCCTGGTCGGGTATCAACAACCTCAGCTCTTACTTCGCTGAGCCAATCATCAAGATCATCGGAATCATCCTTGCCATCATCGTGGCTGGAGTCCTTCTCTTCTGGGCCTCTCACTACACAGCATATGGAATGAGTGCACGAAAGAAGGCCAGGAAGTAGAAGGAACGTCTACACCCATGGAAACAGAGTTCGGGATCGCGAGTGCGCCTCGATCTAGAACCGTCAATGAGCTCCATCCGTCTACTTCCCAGTGATCCCAGTGCAACCAGGATATCGCGTACCCTATGAGGCTCTCGGCGATCGGCGTGGCCTTGTTCCACTACGCCAGCTGCGGTGCCCATGCCACGTTGGCTCTGATGATCCCTCCCCCCTTCCCTAGTAGTGTAGGTAGGTAGGTAGTAGTCGGTACCCCGCTCATTGCAGGGGTGCCCCGGGTGGGGCGCAGCGCCAGATGAAAGCCGATACATCGGCTGGGCGATCTTGGAGATCTTCTAGGCAAGGGCTGTCTCCTAGCGACGCCCTTCTCTCCTCACTCCAGTTGGGACAGCGGAGCAGGAAGTGCTCCATGCCCTCCTCCTCTTGACCGCAGTGTGGGCAGGCTGGGCTGTCGGCATGGCCAAAACGATGCCTCGTCTTCTGTAGCCAGGGAACTCTGTCCAGCCGTAGCTGGTGTAGGGCGACTGCGGCAGGTCTTGAGAGGTGCCCAAAGCTAGCCGCCTCTCCGAAGCAGCAGCGGTGGTGTAGGTGGCCTGCGGGGACGCCTTCCAGGTACCTGGCGGACCAGGCTGCTGTGAGGCGCTCGGTCAGCTTCTGTCTGGAAAGAGAGATGCTGTCGTAGGGGGCCGGTGGAGGCTGGGCTGCGAGAGGGACGTAGGCGGGAGGCTGAGGAGGCTGAAGCGTAGGAGCCGGGGGTGGCCAAGGAGGCGGAGGGGGCCAGGGTGGAGGACGGGAAGGATGGCCGAGAGCTGCCTGAAGCTCTTCCTCAGCAATCTGCTTCCAGCTGAGGCGAAGGCCAGTGCCGCGAGCCTTGAGGCGTTTTGGGGGGACTTCGGAGTTTCCTAGGGCTCCTAGAGGGTGCTCAGGAGGCCATCTCTTGCAGTTGAGGAGGAGGCGGGCTGAGTCTCTTCGAGCTAGCAGGTCGAGTGGCACCAGACCTGCTTCACGACAGCTAGCCAGGGCGTTGGAGCCGGAGGGGAGTCCAGTGATGATGCGGGCGGCTGAGTTCTGCTTCCGTTGGATGGAGTCCTGGCAGGAGGGTGGGGCGAAAGGGAACCAGGAGGGACTTGCGTAGGTGGCCGTGGGGCAGGCAAAGGTTTTGTAGGCAGGCCGGAGCACCGATTCAGAGCACCCCCAGCTCGTCCCAGCCAAGGCTCGCAGTATGTTTATGCGTTTGCCTAGCCTCCTAGGCACTTCCTTGCAGTGGGTTGAAAACCTCAGCTCAGCATCGATGGTGACGCCCAGGACGGTGATGGAGGGGTGGAAGGTGATAGGGGCCCCGTTGAGGGTGAGGGCTGGCGGAGGGTAGGGTTTCCCCGGGCCTTGCCTGTTCCAGGTGGTGATGAGTAGGCCTGCTGTCTTGTCCGTTGCCACCCCGACCTCGTGCTCTTGTGCCCAGGCTGTCAAGCCATCCAGGGCCCGCTGCGCTGCTTCCCCAGCATCGCCGAGGAGGAGCTCTGAGCCTGTGACTGAAATCGTCAGATCGTCGGCGTAGAGGATGGTCTTGGCCTAGTAGTGTCGTACTGCTTGTAGCCTAGATCTGAGGTCCCGTTCCTCCGCCTGCTCTAGATACTTGGTGTGATTCCCCCTCACCTCTTCCCCATCGCCCGGGTGCGCTGTGGCGTTTCCCAAGCCAGTTTTGGTGACCTTGGGACGATGAGGCGGGCGAAGAGGTGCCTAGTTCATTCTGTCTATAAACCCGCCCATGTTGCCATCCCTTTCCTCCGCTCATTGCACGACTAAAGAGATCCTTGCTACGTTCCTGCTGCAATGTACCACAGTTCAGATTTATCAATTTTGGGCACTTTTAGGATTATTTTTGGTTTCAGGTCAATTTCAGCACAATTATTTTGACAGAATAAGCTTTGCCCAACCCTTAGCTTCAAATCGATATGCAAAAGTATGGGAAAAACTGTTTTGATTGGCCCTACAATCCAAAAATAGTTGTTTATCTCTATTTGCCAAAAATTGATGCATTTTTTGACTGATTTTACGTTTTTGATCATATTTTGGGCTAGGATTCATCTTTTTTAAAAATTCCAATGGGAGAGAGATCGCAAAAACCAGCTCTACAAGACTGCTGGTATGGTTGGGCAACTCAAAAATTTCACTTTTCCATCGACTTTTGATGCCTTATGTGAAACGTCTCTTAAACTACACTGAGTAATCTGGTTAGTAATTCAATTTTGATCTGCAAAAATGTTGTTGAAATATTTCTATAATGTTAAAGTGTTCTAAAATGTTAAGAGTGTACAGCTTGTAAGTTTTTATGTTAGTATAAATCAAATTAGCAATGTTAATTTGAATCCGCAAGTACATTGTTGAAGATTTTCTATAATGTTAAGATGTTCTATAATATTCATGTTAAACAGCTCCTAAATGTTCTTCAGTTTGTTCAGTGTGGAACCCTGCTGCAATCTGAACATTTGTTCAATTTAGATCCGCAATTATGAATAGTTCTGTAGTAAGTTTAGTGTGGAACCCTGCTGTAATCTGGACATTTAATTAATCTTGATCC
This sequence comes from Ptycholaimellus sp. GST1_10, assembly GCA_030248095.1. Taxonomy (NCBI): domain Eukaryota; kingdom Metazoa; phylum Nematoda; class Chromadorea; order Chromadorida; family Chromadoridae; genus Ptycholaimellus; species Ptycholaimellus sp. GST1_10. The sequence continues at coordinate 10,075 of JASANA010006086.1, read as the reverse complement.
GCAATTATGGTTAGTTCTTTAGTTAGTGGCACAGGTCTACGGGTGCTCAATCAGAAGTACCTCAATCAGCCATTTGCTGAAACAACCAACTGTGAGCCAGTGCAATGGTATATTTGACCGCGGAGCGGCCCAAAGGGCTGCTCCGCGGTCTATAGAGGTTACTGAACTTTTGTCCTGATATATATGATGAAATAGCATATATATATATCTGGAAATGCTGGTCCTGGCCGAATTCTCAACGGATCTTGACAAACTTTTTTTTCCTGAAAGGTTATGCTATTTTAGGAAGATCTGGAGGGGTGGAACCGGTTTCCGAGCATTTGAAACATTACTTTTTTGGGTAGAAAGGTTTAAACATTGCAATATACAGTTTTTGCGCTGTAGCACCTGTAAGCTTGATAATTGCACAAACAACTTGAGTTTTTTTGTTCACAAGTCGTATATAACGTTTCCAAATCTGTGCTTACTTTTGAAAATGGTTCAGAAACCACAGACTTGCCCTCTTGGGTGACAAACTTTCATGCATGACAATAGCATCAATAATTAGTAGCAGCTGAACGGCTGATAATTGAACAGAAGACTTTGGTTTTTTGATTCACAAGTCTTATATAACGATTCCAAATCTGTGCTTACTTTTGAAAATGGTTGAGAAACCACAGACTTTTCCGTTTGAGATGCAATGTTAACCCTCACAGCAGAAATTTTCCTTAATTTTGGATTTTGCTACATGTGAAGGTGTAAGTGCTCCGCGGTCACCTATTGCGCTTGGCGCCAGATACTTGTTGATATAGCCAATAGATGCGCGGCCTTTTTTACCATGTTAAGCAATGAAATGAACAATAAGGAACTCAAGAAAAATTTAAATGACTCAAACTCAATCAGAAACAAATTGATATTGGCCTGTTTTGGGTTTCTGAGGCTTTTAAATGATAACAACAATTTAAATAATAATCAATAATTAATACAAGTAAAATTATGTTATTTTACCTTAGATTGTGAATTTTGTGAACAGTAAAACTTATCATCAGTCGAATGAAATAAATGGATTAATTAATGAGAAGAGAGCACCTGACCAAAATACTGTTTGAAATGTGCAAATATTTTAAAAAAAGTCAATGCAAAATATTTCTCAAATGGTTATATTACCTAGAGTCATTAGTTTATAGTCTACCTATAGTCATATCTATAGACTATATTACCTATAGTCAATGTCTAATTCTAGATACATATAATTTTTTTAAACTTGGGTTTACTAAATTGTGCAAAACTTGGGAGCCAACTACATGTTGTCAAAATCAATTGTCAAAAAGGTAGGGCTCTTATCATTAATTAATCCATTTATTTCATTGGACTGATGATAAGTATTACCGTTAAAAAATTAAGGTAACTACATAAGAGCAGACTTTGCAGGAAACTCTGCCCACATCATACACTACGTGAGAGCAATATTTGCAGTAAACTGTTGGGGTTGGTGTTTTTTTTTTTTTTTTGTTTTTTTTTTTTTTTTTTTTTTTTTTTTTTTTTTTTTTTTTTTTTTTTTTTTTTTTTTTTTTTTTTTTTTTTTTTTTTTTTTTTTTTTTTTTTTTTTTTTTTTTTTTTTTTTTTTTTTTTTTTTTTTTAATAAATAAATTTTTTTTTTTTTTTTTTTTTTTTTTTTTTTTTTTTCTGCCCACAACATGCACTACCTGAGAGAAGTTTTTGCAGTAAACTTTTCACACAACATGCACTATGTTAGATCAGTCTTTGCAGTCTGATCTGCCCACAACAAGGGGTTCTGTGTTTGTATGCCTGTGGTCTGCGTATCTCTGCCTGGGGGTTTTGGGTTGTGCTGGGGTTTGTGTCTGTGGGGGGTTGGTGTTTGTGTGGGGTTTGTTTGTGGTTGGTTTTTTTGGTTGGGTTTTGTGTTGGGGGGGGTGTGTTTGTTGTTTCTTGTATTTGTGTTTGTTTATGTTATCTATGTTTTATGTTGTCGTCTATTTTTTTGGGTTTCTTGTGCTTGGGAGCCCTTGTTGTCTCTTGTCGGTGGGCTCTTTCTTTCTTTTCTGGCTGATGATAGTTTGGTTTGGAGAGAGAATTTGGTACTATGCGCTTGCGGACTCTGCCCTCTCGGGCATATTGCGTCTCTGCCCAATGCCTACATTTTGCTAACTTTCCCAACCTATAATATGTTGCTCGATACCACATACACTACGTAAGAGCTGACTTTGCTGTAATCTTTGCCCACAATATGCACTGCCTGAGAGAAGTATTTGCAATAAACACTTCTCACAACATGCACTACGTGAGAGAAGTTTTTGCAGTCGGGTCTGCCCACAACATGAACTACATGAGAGTAGTCTTTGCAATCGGATCTGCCCACAACATGAACAACGTGAGAGTAGTCTTCGCAGTCGGATCTGCCCACAACATGCACTACGTGAGAGCAATCTTTGCAGTAAACTCTGCCCACAACATACACTACCTGAGAGAAGTCTTTGCAGTAAACTTTTCCCACAACAGAAACTGAGCAAGAAACAAGTCAATTTCTAGAATATGGTATTTTAGTGATGTCAACAAATGTATTGTATACGATGTACCAAGTGTACTACTTTATATAAAACCTTAACAATACCTTAACTTAACAAAAATTGATCAATTCAACCTGTATTGTTAGAATTTAATTTTGATTATATGGTTAAACTGGTTATGGGGTTCCAAACTTAATATGTTGCCAAATGCTTGGTTTTATAGTTAAGGTTTTGCTGTTCACATTTTGGCATAAATTTTGGTTTCATAAAACGGTCAACTGTATCACTTTGGATCCATATGTATGAATATCAATCATTTGTATCTATATCTCAAACATTTATTTAATTTTAGCAATTTTCTTCATGACCTTAATTGACAGACACCTGACTTGTAAACCTTTTTAACATGGTGCAGTGCGTGGCTGATTTAATAACTAGTCGTTGGTAATTTATTTAATTAATGTGGAAGAATTTCATCAGAAAACCAAATTGGCATTAAAAATGGATACTACTCTAATATTATTCAAACCATTGTTGTGTTATGCAATTAGCATTGCTCATACATGGTGTCTAAAAATGTTTCACATACAGTTCAAAAAGGAATACACCGTTCTTTGGGACTTTATTGGATTAAAACCAGACGAAATTACATTAACACATGGCACAGCTGTAGTTGTCATGTATACACAGCATATGAGAGGGCATATAATATGCCTAAAACATCTTTATGCTCTAACTCCAACAATTTAGATGTTTATAAAATAACACCAGCCACATTGGACATGTTTTCAAACTGGCTAAACCACAAAAGATCCAGTAACAATATTAGTATGGTTGGTATTTACCCAGTTATATTCGATTCATACTACGCTATTTTATCAATCCAGGCAGGCCATCTTCTAATCTTTATGCATTACTTTTACGTTTACAAATTACTCAAATAAGAAATCCAGTGCTTCTTACAACGCCTGTGAATTTTGTCAGTTGCCGTGAAAACGATTTAAGTATGCATCCCGCATCCTCCAGCTCACCCATCATGGGTCAGTTATAATTGGCTATTCAAAAATTTTGACATAAGCGACGCAACACTAACACAATTCCTTAAACATTATGCCATCGATTTATCAGATATAATAATTGGAAAAGAAATAGGATCGGGGCATTTTGGTCAAGTTTTTCAAGGCAAATGGAAACGATTGGTTGACCAAGATACAATAAATATTGTTTTAATATCTCTTAGAGCTGGGAATTATGAGCCAACGGAGATCAAAAAAGAGGCCTGCATAATGGCATCATTGGACCACTTAAATATTGTCTCTTTCTATGGTTATATTATTGAACAGAATATGATTGTAATGGAACTGTTGGATTCCGGTTCTCTTCATGATTGGCTTAGGACAAGGAAACACAGCAAGGAAATAACATTACCAATTGACCTTGTTCTTATAATTTGTCAGATTTCTTCTGGAATGTACCACATTGAATCTCAGCATATAATACACAGGGATCTTGCCACATGTAATTGTATCCTTGTTCTAAGTTCTGACAGGACCAAAAAAATAGTCAAAATAGCTGATTTTGGAAAATCTAAAACAATGAATGCTACATTGATGAAAAAAGGGTGTGATCAAGATATAAAAGCCTGGTGAAAAAATGGTTCATACTCTTGGGAGTGGTTAGCACCAGAATGCATACAGCATAAAAGTTTCAATCACAAGACAGATGTATGGGCATTCGGTATTACAATTCAAGAAATATCAGCTGTGGGTGGCGATCCTTACGGTTTAGGACATGAGTTCTTGGAAGATCAAACAAAGCTTCTTCAATTTCTCCTTGAAGGCGGGAGACCAGAGCAAAATAAAACATTGCCTAATTCATTTAAATATATTCAAAACCTATGTTTGGACAAATATGCATCTCATCGCCCTTTCTTCTACGAAATAGAAGGTATGTTAAAAAAAGTCCTATTAAAGCCAAATTTTGCTAAAGAGTTAGATGCTTGTATTCCTGCTTATATTTAAAGCACAATGCGAATTCATTGGGCAAGGCAGCACTGCTCAAAGCTTACATATGACAAAGTATGACAATGTTTTATAAACTATTTTTTTGTAGTCTTACATATTTAAATCTGTGATGCATTTAACCTATTAAAAATTAAAACCTTGGGGATTTATATTTTTATAATTGTTGAGTTTTCAATAGCAAGTTTTCAAGTTTGGCAGAACATTACTTTGGCAATGTATGCTTTTATTAAGCTAATTGTGTTAATTCTATCCAAATTGTAAGCACAGTAGTGATATAGTCACAAATATTTAAACGTTTCGAAGATTTAACTTCTTTGTCAGTAAAATAGATTTCTGACACTTGTCAGAGCGAACATTATAATAACTATTAAAAATTAAGCAAAGAAAAACATAGGAAATAGATAATATTATTCAAAATTTTAGCGTGCTGTATTAGGGCCTGGTAGTAAAAGAGGTAAAACGCCATTTGGTATGTCATGTTGTTGCTGTACATTGGTTAGGTCTACTATTACCCGTGTTTCATTGATTTTGTGGAAGTTTCGAAACTCCTGAACAGTGCAATACTGCTACAAGGCTTTCTTTGGGGGCCTGTTAGAGCCTATTACAAACCAAAGAGCCATCAAAGACCTGTCAGATTTGCACTGACATCTTCTGGAAAGCGCCCAGCTGCTCTACTTTTGAGCTAGGGTCTTATGATCATGAAACATCAGTGAGGTCTGTAGCAGCAGTTCAAAAAAGGTTCAAAACTCCTGAACAGTGCAATACTGCTACAAGGCTTTCTTTGGGGGCCTGTTAGAGCCTATTACAAACCAAAGAGCCATCAAAGACCTGTCAGATTTGCACTGACATCTTCTGGAAAGCGCCCAGCTGCTCTACTTTTGAGCTAGGGTCTTATGATCATGAAACCTCAGTGAGGTCTGTAGCAGCAGTTCAAAAAAGTTTCGAAACTCCTGAACAGTGCAATACTGCTACAAGGCTTTCTTTGGGGGCCTGTTAGAGCCTATTACAAACCAAAGAGCCATCAAAGACCTGTCAGATTTGCACTGACATCTTCTGGAAAGCGCCCAGCTGCTCTACTTTTGAGCTAGGGTCTTATGATCATGAAACCTCAGTGAGGTCTGTAGCAGCAGTTCAAAAAAGTTTCGAAACTCCTGAACAGTGCAATACTGCTACAATGCTTTCTTTGGGGGCCTGTTAGAGCCTATTACAAACCAAAGAGCCATCAAAGACCTGTCAGATTTGCACTGACATCTTCTGGAAAGCGCCCAGCTGCTCTACTTTTGAGCTAGGGTCTTATGATCATGAAACCTCAGTGAGGTCTGTAGCAGCAGTTCAAAAAAGTTTCGAAACTCCTGAACAGTGCAATACATTGCTACTGCTTTCATTGATTAAAACTGAATAAGCTAATTGTATTCATATCAATTATCAATAATTGTGTGCATCAAAAACAGTTCTATTATTTGCAATGCGCAAGGCAGCTTAGCTATTTTAAAATACACTGAGCTGAATGAGCAACTGCACTGATCAAATACACTTATGTAGAACCGGGTGTATGTTTCGTTATTGTTCATATCCATAATAACTGCAAAAATAAAGAGTTGATTTTTAAATACGGAAATGTTCGTGTAATGATTGTCAGCTAGCAAAATGCTTGTTGTTCATTTCTGCGTGGCCGTATTTGTGTTTTGCTCTGCCTACAGCATGCACCACGTGAGAGGAGTACTTGTTTTTGTGGTTTGCTCTGCCCACAAGATGCATAACACTTAAGCAGTCTTTACAGTCAGCCCTGCCAACAACATGCAGTTCGTGAGAGCGGTCTTTGAACACAGCTCTGCCCACAACATGCACTATGTTAAAGCAGTCTTTGCAGGCAGTTTTGCCCACAACATGCACTACGTGAGAACAGTTTTGTGCTTTGCTCTGGCAACAACATGCATAACGCGACAGCATTCTTTAGAGCCGGCCTTGTCCACAACCTGCACTACGTGCGAGCTGTCTTTACAGCCAGCCCTGCCCACAACATGCAATCGTAAGAGAAGTAATTGTGATCTGCTCTGCCCACACCATGCGCTATGTGAGAGCAGTCGTTGCAGTCACATCTGCCCACAACATGCACTTCGTGATTGGTCATGTTTGCAGATGAGGCATCCGAGGCTCTGTTCGAGGCCAAGCTGGATGCTGAGCTCAGTGCATGGGATGCGGCCCCGCGTCTCAAGCAGAAGGACAACGATGAATCCTCAAGCACCATCAACTGGTGGCTGGAGAAAGGGCTGTACGACTTCCCCCTGCTCGCCCAGACTGCCATCAATCTCCTCGGATGCCCCTCAAACTGTTCCCAGCCTTTCATTGAAGACAACAGTTGTGAGGCAGTGCTGTTTCAGCGGCTGGGAGCGAGCGCCTGTTCAGCCTCACCGGAATGACGACAACTGGACGGCGCAACCAAAGCAAGGCCTCCCTTGTCCAAGCCCAGGCAATGTTCGCCAAGCAGCCCCATCTGCGCCATCTCTGGGTCTCTGAGGCCACAGCATCCACGTTCCGCATCCGTTCCGTCGTGACAATGGTGAAGGGTGATTGAATCTTGCTCGGAATACGTGCCAAAAGTGATTCAATTCACGCCCTGTTTTCAAGAACGCTCGCAACGCGCTCGGAGTAGCACAGGCCCAGGACGGCGCCTAATGACCAGAGGCCAACAGTCAAGCAGAGGGCAGCAGCCTCAAACCTCCCAGCAAAGAGGAGGTGGGAATAGAGTGAGATTCCAGCGTCAGGTAAGCTACCAGATGGAACAGAGTGGGAGCCAAGAGGGAGGTGGAGGAAGAAGCAGTCGGTGTCGCAATCGACCCGTGGGAATGCCATGAGGAGGAGGAGGATGAGTGAATAAGTTCCTGGAGGAGGTAGATGAATGAGGTCTAGACGCTATGAGTAGCGCACACCAGCCGGGGCAAAGTAAGCTCTCTGTGTGCGCGTTGACAGGTGGGAGGATGCATGCGGTACCTGATGAGTTGAGAGAGAGAAAGAGAGACCACAATTATCAAATGAAATAGATGCATCAAATTGACCTGAAAAGCCGCTAATAGCGCAAATAAAATGCCTCAATCAATAAACTGTGTGAGGATTCGTAGTTTTAACAACGAATTTTCCGCATTCATGCAAATTAAAACAGTCTCAAAAGGAACTGCAGAAGGAAAATTTTCAAAAAATCTTAAAAAATCAATCTTTGTTACGCAAAAAAGAACTCGTTATGGGTTCAGTGCTAGAAAAGCTTGAAGAAATAAGGCATTTTATAAAGCGATGAAAACTTGCCAAGCTTGGTTTTCCTTTGCATGCCACTATCATAAGTATTAGCTGGGTTTGTGTTTATAAGTTAAGTTGCACGGCAGGAGAAACCGCCGCAACTCATCCCCCTCACTACTCAAAGTCTGAACAAATCCTACCACTAGCCTTCTCGATGAGGTTTCATAAGCTAAATTTATGAAAACCGACTAACGCCATCAACAATATCAGTTCTAAAACCCAGTCAAAAATTAATATTGTACAAAAAAGCATTTCGAGTTTGTCAACCGGTTTTTCAAATCAAATCATAAAGATTTCTCATGAAAAGATAACATGCGCAGCAATGCTGCGTGCTTAAACTGTCTTGCAAGATGTTTCATGTTTGAGATAAGTAAAATGAAATCTGGTTTTAGAGCGATGTAAGCCATGAATTACATGAATTATCACCGATTAAAAACTTTTGTCTCTAAAAATAATAGCGGAAAATATATTCCGCTGCGTCTTTTGTTAGCGCTTAACCATAACATCCTGGAATGGTCAAGGAAATGAGAAAGACTAAACAGTCGGTTTCTCATGACAGATCAAGAAGAGGTGTTGTGTCTCATAAGCTCAGCGGGGAAAGCTCATAAAAGGGACACCAAAAGTCTCAGAAAATGGGGAGCCATACTCTAGTTCCTACTCTGGTCCAGTCTGAGCCGACCAATGTTGCGCACCCAGCTCACCAATACTGCCCCCTTGTCCCCCATGCAACCTGCCCAGGCCATCTGGCCTGAGGCAGCCCCACCCATCCCATTCGCAGAGACCCTACCCCGCCTTGAGGAGACATTCACCTTCCACGTCCTCAACGCCCAACGACCAGCAACAGCCCAAGGTTAGCGGGTTACTGACACTGCCAAGAAAAGTGGCAAAAGCAGTTTGCAGACCTGGAGTTCCCGCTGGAGATGGACGGGGACGATGCTCAAAGGGCGGGCATGTGCCTGCTCTCCCACAGCCTCATCTGCGGCCAATACTTCGAGCTGGTGTCCGGCAAGGCCATCGGTTGGGACACAGCCATGTGCCTTCGCCACAACGACAAGGTCCGCCTCCAGGCCCTCAAGGTACCGCAAGCACTTCTGTCTAAATATCTAAATTAGTCCGCTATTAAAAGGCTTGTCAGCAGGCCAACCTAGGCCCACTGTCCGAGGGGGAGGAAGCAGGCTTCACGAAGCAACTGACCTGCGAGAAGGCCTGCGCAAAGCGGCTGGCATGGCACATCCAGCGCCTGATGACAGGCAACGAGCTCTGGTGCCCCAACAACGCCCAGCCCATCGACTTCCACGGCTCCTCCCTTCGCTGGCTCCTCTCCAACGTCGAGCGCACGGGTCCCAACGGACCAGTAGTTCCATAACCCTATCCTATTTTTGTGAAATGAAAAAGGAAGGGATTGCAGTTAAAGCAGGCTGCCAAGGCAGGCGGCGGCAACGATAGATTGGTGGGGGTTTAACCCCTACGATATGGTAGATGAGAACGGGCTCACCAGCTGCTTTGTGAAGCCCGTCCTCGATCACAGCCGAGGCCATTGGATGCACAATCCTACAAGCCAACCTCCAGGCCTGAACCAGTCATGCGGGCAGTTCTACCAGACCCAGTCCTGGGTCACAAACTTGGTAGACGGGGGAGGAGGCCAAGCTGTACTACGGCAACCTCGACACCGAGATAGCCGCCCACCGCCTTCTCTCCGCCATCGAGGCCGTCTACCTCTCCCCCAGGTTCTCTTGAGCTCAACGAGGTTGGAAGCAAATGATAGACTATGAACAGGTCCTCCGCCGCATGCCTCCTCTGCCAGTGGTGGTGGAAGGGCAGGGAGGGACCAGCCAGCCAACAAGGCCCCTTCAACCCAATGCCCTATGCCCCCAGGACCCAAACCAGGTTAAACATCTCAATGCCTTATACTGGCCTAGGTGAAAAACTATGCAGCCAGGCGGAAGCGGCGGAATGCCAAGGCTGCACCGCCGCCCTACGCCTAATCGCACTCTGATCACCAATCCAAGCATGGCACCCAATGATACCCCCAGTGCAACGCCCTAAGCACCCTATTCTTTAATTTTCATAACTAAACGCCTAATCTTCCAACCTATCTTCATGAATTCATTACCAGCCATTGATTGAAAGAAAAAATGCATCAAAATACAAAACACTGCTAATAAAACTGCTCTTATTGAAGTATAAAAAGAGCGCAGGGCAAAAGCAGTTTTTGGCATCCAAAAATGTTGCACGGCCAACTAAAGGTCAAGC
>JASANA010006083.1:0-10096 GCA_030248095.1 Ptycholaimellus sp. GST1_10 | reverse complement strand
CGTATGCTGACCTACGATTGAACTATCCTGCAGAGCTGGAGAGTCGCAGTGGGTGGATCTTTCGTCAAGTTGTGGAAATCTCCTGTCCTCTAGATGAGCTGCGGGACTGAGCTCGTAGCCAAGTTTTTAGAAAGAAAAAGGGATTCCCAGAGAGAGCATCAATAAGGTCGTTTGAAGGGCAAGATCAGAAAAGAGTGGACTGAGCAAGTGGCGTCGCGGGGGTGCGGTGGAGATGGAACCTGCGAACGGCTGACGTCCTCTCCATCGAGATCCTCCTCTCCAACGCTATTCAAGCAGGCGGCCATGCGCCCGAGTGTTGGCAGGCACTTCCCATTCGGTTTAGCTATCCCTCTCCTCCTCAGGGTGAAGTGAGTGAGGGTATGTTTGAAGGTGCTGTCGAGAGTACGTGTGGGAGCTGGAGCGCTTCTATGTGCTGCAGCCGGTGGAGGGGAAGGCGGGGCGGGTGGGGAAAGAGTGTGCAGAAGCGTCTGAGAAACAGTGAGGAGATGGCGGTGAGTCAGGAATGGGACCTGGGCTTGGAAGACAAGCACTGCAGCAGGAGCCCATACAGCTCATTAGGCTTCAACCCCTTGTCCCTTCTTATTCCAGCCTTTCACTGGCTTCCCTCCCTTCAGGTCCCAATCCCCAGCAACACTCGGTGGCAGAACTCATCGACAAGCAGCACAAGACGGAGAGCGACATCCTCCAGCCTGCCCTCGCCAAACTCGTCATTGATTCGCTTCTCCGAAGTGGATAGGTTTCCTCCTCTTTAGCTGCGCCAATTATTACTAGCAACAGCGATGATTGACATTGGCAGTTTCCTGGAGGACACATCCAGCTGCCTCAACCTAGGCGCCCTTGAGTCCTTCACGGATGCGCTGATCATGAGTTCGGAGAACCGCGTTCTCTACTCCCTTCACTCCGGCCTTGTGGAGCCATATCGTCTACTGGACCGCCTCTCCATCACCATCGTCAAGCCCCTCCACTTGAGTGTAGAGGAAAAAGCAAGAATGAATGTTTGAGACTCGGGCAGCTCGCGGGAAGCGTCCGCTGGCACATCTGATGCGTCTCTGGCCGCGGGTGGCGGGTCACATGGTGGCCTGCGCATGCAGCAAGGAGCGGGCGGTGGCCAACCGAGCGGTGTCCGCCCTCCACGAGTCCATCTCCGCCCCTCCTCTCCGTCACCGACGCCGAGCTCGACGGCTTCCACTTCCACCAGCTCCTTCTCAGCCCCCTTCAGAACATCCTTTGCCTAGGCTTCGATGACTTCTTCCAATTTTTAGCATCCTTGAGAATAAGCTAGGCTATTTGCAGACATATGCGAGATCGGGACGCAGGACGCTATTGTTTGCGCGCTGGGGGAGATCCTGGAATCGCACGGGACGATGATCCGAAGCGGTTGGAAGCCGGTGTTCGGGGCCCTGAAGGCCGTCCGCTCCATCTCCGAGGCGCCGCTCCCGCCCCACTCCCCCCTCGACGTCCAGGACATCGAGCTCAGCTTCGAGCAGGCGGCCAGAGAGCGCATGCAGCGAACTGTTCCCAACCATTTTCACTCCAGTCATATTGCTCACGTCAATCAATCAATGAATCTCTTGCAGGTGCTAGATTTGTTCGAGGCGTTCCTGGCGATGGAGAACTGGGAAATCTTCAGCATGGCCGCACTGGACTCCATAGCCTGCCTCATTCGCTACCTTCAGGCAGCCTTCATAACCTGCCCTTATGGTAGAAAAGAAAGGATATGCTTAGGCGCCGAGTCCAGTAGAGGCACCCACGCTGGAGTCGGAAATGGACTGCGATTCTACCCTTCCACTCCAGACGCAGACACTCAGTAGATGCTTGCTTCTTGAGGGAAAGTGGTGCAATCAATGGTTTTTAGGCTTGTACAGAGCGGCATTGGCCTGCATTCAACGACTGCACCACCTTTTGGCCAGTCTCTATCCACTCAACCGTCTTCCAGCTTTTCACCTACTGCATCGGTTTGCTGCACGCTACACTCCTCCTTTCTTTCGCTTTCTTCACTGGCTAGTTTTAGGTCACGCTACTTAGCTCGGTTTGATATCATTTTTCATTTTCTGGGAAAGGTCATTATTGGGATTTTGTCTCTGGAAGTTGTAAACTTACCGGTAATGGCATAAACTCCGCAAATAATGATTGATAAAGATTGAGAGAAAATCGACAAATCGACCATGAGCTAGAGAGTTACCTTGTTTACTAGATTGATTGAAACATACTGTAATATTTAAACCAAACCGATGCGTAGGTCTCATTGAACTACCAAATACATCTGAAGGAAAGTCGGCGAGGCTGAAACTACGCAAGGCAGACAGTACAATGTGATCGAAGCTGAGGCTAGTCGGGATGCACCTCCACTGCCCTGCCCTCCCTCCGGCAGCACATCACCAGCAGCCGCTTCTTCAAGCGCAACATTCAGGACACCCACTGGCTGGACGCTCCCACCCAACGAAGCCCTGACGCTCGTTTCTTTCCCTCTCCGACTCCACTCCAGCCTTAATTCTCAATAAACGCCTCAATGGGAAGAACTGAGCGACTTCTGGGGCACGGTGACAGCTTCCCAGCGCGGGATCCTGGAGGTTTGGCTGACCCTGTTCGAGGGTCTGGTCGGGTGTCGTTGCCACCTGCCCCCGCTCCTTCCAGGTAGCTCGCTCATTCTGCTCCAATTGCTCTCATACAAGGAGTAGAATGGGAAGGCGGAGCTGCTGGGTGTCCCGATGGAAATGCTGGAGTCCCTGCAGGGGGTCCCAGGACAGGCTTTCGAGGACTACTGCCTTCGACACTCCGTCCTGCCCATGCTTCAGCAGTGGCTCAGGTTCTACCAAGTCTTTCAACCATTCTTGCAAATACCAGCCATGACTCTATAGGCGGGAATCATCTCTCAGCTGGGGCTGGCGCGAGAACTCAGCCTCAGTGCGCAACTTCAAGCAAAGCCTGCGGCTGCTCACCCAGCTGATCGTGGACTACGCCACTGCCGGCTCCCTGTTCCATCAATCTGGAAGCTAGGCGGTGGGGAGGTGAGACTGGGTCGGCAGCAGCAAGCGAGGGTCTGGTGGAGGACCTGCTGCTGGTGCTGGTGGAGTGCGTGGGTCAGGGCTCAGAGGGTGGTGTCGAGACTGGGTGCCTCCTGCCTCAAGCACTTTGCACTCTCCGCGGGCCCCGTCCTCTCCCCCAAGGCCTGGGACATCCTCTGCCAGGCTATGTGGAGGACCACGTTTGCCCCTACCCTATCCTCCTCACTCAGCTAAGGAGAAGTCTGTATTTAAGGCAAGTGACGCAGTACCACTTGCGAGTGCTGATGCGCCACTTCGACGAAGGCTCTCGGGAGTACTACGGGGACCTGGGCAAGGTCCAGGTGGCCCTGCGCAAAGATTCCAATCCCAGGGAGGCTAAACGCGTCAAGGCCCTGGCCCAGCAAGTTCATTCACTGTCTAGCCTATTGCCTGTGCAGAGAGGAATGAAATTAATTCGTAGGTGTTTCCGTCTGGAAAACCAGAAGGCAGAAGAGGCGATGGAGGAGCAGGAGGACGCCCTGAGTCGAAGCTGTCGTCCCATCGTCCTCCTCGTCACACCGCCACCCGACGATCCACTGGCACTTCACCTCCAATCCGGCGACGACAAGCCCGTCACCATCAGGTTTTCTTCTCATCTCTTCGCTGCCTTTGCACAGGGCTTTGATGTCTGCAGCAATCCCTCTGTGGTATAGAAGGGGCCAAGAAAGGAGGCCCAGGGAAAGAAGGGACCAGGCAAGGAAGCGTCTGAGCGACGAGCAAGCTCCACAAGGACTAGAGTGCGCAGGGTCCAGGCCGTGCTCGTCTGCTTGTAGAGATTGGCTGCCACGGTTGAGTTGAACACTCGCTTCAATACACCTCTATGCACCTGCTGGTGGGGAATTGGACGGAAGTGGTACCTGGAGCAGGAACTTGAGGCCTGGGCGTTGATCAAACTCCAGCGCCACTTGAAACGCAGCCTCTACGCAGAGAAGGAGGGCGGACAGCTGGCGATTGTCCAGCTTGTCCAACACACCTGAGGTTATCTTTTGAGAGTAAGAGAAAGGAAAGGAGAATAGGACTAACCGGGGAGCTTAGCAGAGCGTGGGCTTTGTGTGGGATGAGGACGGTTGGCGAGTATTTGACGGAGTAGGAGGCTGGAAACTCCATGGACGAGAAGGTCCGTCCCGCTCAGCAGCAACTCCGCCAGCAGCTGCAGGCACAGCTGCTCCGAGATCAGCCCGATCACTACGTCGCGGAAGGGCATCCTCAAAATCAGCCCAGTTCCTGCCAGCAGGCTCTGATGGCAAGAGAAAGGAGAAGAAGAGATGAGAAGAAAACCTGATGGTGACGGGCTTGTCGTCGCCGGATTGGAGGTGAAGTGCCAGTGGATCGTCGGGTGGCGGTGTGACGAGGAGGACGATGGAGCGACAGCTTCGACTCAGGGCGTCCTCCTGCTCCTCCATCGCCTCTTCTGCCTTCTGGTTTTCCAACAGGAACACCTACGAATTAATTTCATTCCTCTCTGCACAGGCAATAGGCTAGACAGTGAATGAACTTGCTGGGCCAGGGCCTTGACGCGTTTAGCCTCCCTGGGATTGGAATCTTTGCGCAGGGCCACCTGGACCTTGCCCAGGTCCCCGTAGTACTCCCGAGAGCCTTCGTCGAAGTGGCGCATCAGCACTCGCAAGTGGTACTGCGTCACTTGCCTTCAATACAAGAACTACTCCTTAGCTGAGTGAGGAGGATAGGGTAGGGGCAAACGTGGTCCTCCACATAGCCTGGCAGAGGATGTCCCAGGCCTTGGGGGAGAGGACGGGGCCCGCGGAGAGTGCAAAGTGCTTGAGGCAGGAGGCACCCAGTCTAGACACCACCTCTGAGCCCTGACCCACGCACTCCACCAGCACCAGCAGCAGGTCCTCCACCAGACCCTCGCTTGCTGCTGCCAACCCAGTCTCACCTCCCCACCGCCTAGCTTCCAGATTGATGGTACAGGGAGCCGCAGTGGCGTAGTCCACGATCAGCTGGGTGAGCAGCCCCAGGCTTTGCTTGAAGTTGCGCACTGAGGCTGAGTTCTCGCGCCAGCCCCAGCTGAGAGATGATTCCCGCCTATAGAGTCATGGCTGGTATTTGCAAGAATGGTTGAAAGACTTGGTAGAACCTGAGCCACTGCTGAAGCATGGGCAGGACGGAGTGTCGAAGGCAGTAGTCCCCGAAAGCCTGTCCTGGGACCCCCTGCAGGGACTCCAGCATTTCCATCAGGACACCCAGCAGCTCCGCCTTCCCATTCTACTCCTTGTATGAGAGCAATTGGAGCAGAATGAGCGAGCTACCTGGAAGGAGCGGGGGCAGGTGGCAACGACACCCACCAGACCCTCGAACAGGGTCAGCCAAACCTCCAGGATCCCGCGCTGGGAAGCTGTCACCGTGCCCCAGAAGTCGCTCAGTCCTTCCCATTGAGGCGTTTATTGAGAATTAAGGCTGGAGTGGAGTCGGAGAGGAAAGAAACGAGCGTCAGGGCTTCGTTGGGTGGGAGCGTCCAGCCAGTCGGTGTCCTGAATGTTGCGCTTGAAGAAGCCGCTGCTGGTGATGTGCTGCCGGAGGGAGGGCAGGCAGTGGAGGTGCATCCCGACTACCTCAGCCTCCACCCATTGTACCGTCTGCTCGCGTAGTTTCAGCCTCAACTTCCTTCAGATGTATTTGGTAGTTCAATGAGACCTACGCATCGGTTTGGTTAAAATATTACAGTATGTTTCAATCAATCTAGTAAACAGGGAAACTCTGATAGCCCATGGTCATTTGTCAATTTTCTCTCAATCTTTATCAATCATTATTTGCGGAGTTTATGCCATTACCGGGAAGTTTAACTTGCAGAGACAAAATCCCAATAATGACCTTTCCCAGAAAATGAAAAATGATATCGAACCGAGCTAAGTAGCGTGACCTAAAACTAGCCATGAAGAAAGCGAAAGAAAGAGGGAGTGTAGCGTGCAGCAAACCGATGCAGTAGGTGAAAAGCCGGAAGACGGTTGAGTGGATAGAGACTGGCCAAAAGGTGGTGCAGTCGTTGAATGCAGGCCAGTGCCGCTCTGTACAAGCCTACAAAAACCATTGATTGCAACACTTTCCCTCAAGAAGCAAGCTTCTACTGAGCGTCTGCGTCTGGAGTGGAAGGGTAGAGTCGCAGTCCATTTCCGACTCCAGCGTGGGTGCCTCTACTGGACTCGGCGCCTAAGCATATCCTTTCTTTTCTACCATAAGGGCAGGTTATGAAGGCTGCCTGAAGGTAGCGAATGAGGCAGGCTGAGATGGAGCCCAGTGCGGCCGTGCTGAAGATTTCCCAGTTCTCCATCGCCAGGAACGCCTCGAACATATCTAGCACCTGCAAGAGATTCATTGATTGATTGACGTGAGCAATATGACTGGAGTGAAAATGGTTGGGAACAGTTCGCTGCATGCGCTCTCTGGCCGCCTGCTCGAAGCTGAGCTCGATGTCCTGGACGTCGAGGGGGGAGTGGGGCGGGAGCGGCGCCTCGGAGATGGAGCGGACGGCCTTCAGGGCCCCGAACACCGGCTTCCAACCGCTTCGGATCATCGTCCCGTGCGATTCCAGGATCTCCCCCAGCGCGCAAACAATAGCGTCCTGCGTCCCGATCTCGCATATGTCTGCAAATAGCCTAGCTTATTCTCAAGGATGCTAAAAATTGGAAGAAGTCATCGAAGCCTAGGCAAAGGATGTTCTGAAGGGGGCTGAGAAGGAGCTGGTGGAAGTGGAAGCCGTCGAGCTCGGCGTCGGTGACGGAGAGGAGGGCGGAGATGGACTCGTGGAGGGCGGACACCGCTCGGTTGGCCACCGCCCGCTCCTTGCTGCATGCGCAGGCCACCATGTGACCCGCCACCCGCGGCCAGAGACGCATCAGATGTGCCAGCGGACGCTTCCCGCGAGCTGCCCGAGTCTCAAACATTCATTCTTGCTTTTTCCTCTACACTCAAGTGGAGGGGCTTGACGATGGTGATGGAGAGGCGGTCCAGTAGACGATATGGCTCCACTAGGCCGGAGTGAAGGGAGTAGAGAACGCGGTTCTCCGAACTCATGATCAGCGCATCCGTGAAGGACTCAAGGGCGCCTAGGTTGAGGCAGCTGGATGTGTCCTCCAGGAAACTGCCAATGTCAATCATCGCTGTTGCTAGTAATAATTGGCCAGCTAAAGAGGAGGAAACCTATCCACTTTTCGGAGAAGCGAATCAATGACGAGTTTGGCGAGGGCAGGCTGGAGGATGTCGCTCTCCGTCTTGTGCTGCTTGTCGATGAGTTCTGCCACCGAGTGTTGCTGGGATTGGGACCTGAAGGGAGGGAAGCCAGTGAAAGGCTGGAATAAGAAGGGACAAGGGGTTGAAGCCTAATGAGCTGTATGGGCTCCTGTGCAGTGCTGTCTTCAAAGCCCAGGTCCCATTCCTGACTCGCCGCCATCTCCTCACTGTTTCTCAGACGCTTCTGCACACTCTTCCCCACCCGTCCCGCCTTCCCCGTCACCGGCTGCAGCACATAGAAGCGCTCCAGCTCCCACACGTACTCACAGCACCTTCAAACATACCCTCACTCACTTCACCCTGAGGAGGAGAGGGATAGCTAAACCGAATGGCGTGCTGCCAACACTCGGGCGCATGGCCGCCTGCTTGAATAGCGTTGGAGAGGAGGATCTCGATGGAGAGGACGTCAGCCGTTCGCAGGTTCCACTCCACCGCACCCCCGCGACGCCACTTGCTCAGTCCACTCTTTTCTGATTTTGCCCTTCAAACGAACTTATTGATGCTCTCTCTGGGAATCCCCTTTTCTTCTAAATACTTGGCTAGGAGACTCAATTCCCGCAGCTCATCTAGAGGACAGGAGATTTCCACAACTTGACGAAAGATCCACCCACTGCGACTCTCCAGCTCTGCAGGATAGTTCAATCGTAGGTTACAAATATGGTCAGTGTGAATGTGAGTGAGCAACTGAGGAGGACGCAAAGGGAGGCCATTTTCTGGAGCGCGACGAGGGATGCTGTCAGTCCGTTGGCGATGACCAGTGCCGGATTGCCGGCCTTCAGGAGGCTCTTGCCGCGACTCAGATTCCGCAGCAGGGAGGACACCAGGCCTGGCGAGCGCTCCGTTTGCACCATCTAGCTCATTTGCCCGTTTTGCTCAGCAGTGGGTGAAGAAAGAGGAAAGAGGTGACCTCGACGAGACCGGAGAGGATGCGCATGAGTGCTTCCCAGGAGGCGGTGAGGACGTGGCGGGCGAGTTTGCGAAGGGCGATGAGGCCAAGAGAGGCCGGCGCTGCGCTTGTTCGTCGCGCCGCAGCCAGACGCTGCACATCTCGGAGCAGCTCACGACCCTCATAGTCTGCCACCTAAATAATCTTTCTCCTAACCCCCTACCCAGTTTCTTTCTCTACATACCAGGTTGAGGAGGGCGCTGTGGTTGACGAGTAGCTCTTTGACGTTGGCCCTGAGGGACTCCTGGTAGACGGCACGGAGCCAACTCTCCCGAGCATAGACCACACAGCCGCTTTCCAATATGTCCCTGTGATAGCTAGGCTGCTGGAGTGAGCCAGGAGATGTAGACAAATGAGGGATAACCGGACGTAGGCGGTCTCCGAGATGGGCGCTTGATGTGGCGGTGCGGTGTTGAGCTGGTTGGCGAGACGCAGGACACCGAGTGTGGCCAGGTAGACGGCGTCCGCGTTCAGCACCCACATCTCCGTGCTCCCGCTCACTTGGAACCGGAGCTCCTGCTCCGTCATATACTCTGCAAATGCTCTCCATACTCCCGCATTCACAGGCGCCCATTCTTTGCTTCTGCTGAACCGTTGCAAAATTCGGAGGCAAATCGCTGCAGAGCCTCGTCCACCTCGATCACGCTCTTCAGACTGTTCCATTGCGGGATTGCCTGCCGCCACTGAAGGGGCGGGGAGTTTTGGAGGAAGAGGGTGGCTGTGGAGAGATGAGGAAACCTTGGCAATGAGTATCTGGGCACTGTTGCGGTCGTCGTCCTGCAGACCCTCGGGGGCGCTGCCATCAAGGCAGCAGGCCCGCCGCCGCTCCTCTCGCAGCATGTCCTGGATGCTCTTGAACACCTCACCTCCTAACAACCACACCTCACCTCCTCACACAGCCCCAAGCCCCCAACTCTCCAGTGTTACCTTCCTGCTGCTTGCTAGGCTCGTCATAGCCGCGAAGAGCAGTGCCGATTCGCTCTGCCACCGATCGCAGCGCCTCGTCCATGCCCTCCTCCCCTTCCCCTTCTTTTGCTTCCTCCTTCTCCATTTCACCTACAATTCTTCCCACCATTTCCCCACTGCCACTCTACTGCCACGGCTCTATACCCGATTCCAGTTCAGTCTGCTCCTCCTCCTCCTCTCCTTCCTTGCCTTCGGCTATTGTGCTGGGAGCCACAGTTGCTGGAGGCGTAGTTTCTGGCGATACAGGGCGAGTTGACTGCGGTGTAGGATTCGTTTTAGCTGAAAGGACCGGGATTTGGACAAAGAAAAAGGAAATAAAGAGCGCGAACTGTCGAGGCCCTGCATGCCGGAGAGGAGGCTGGTGAGGAAGAGGGGGCGAGCCTCTCCCTTGGGGTAGGCAAAGGCGGGCAGGTCCGCATGACGCAGGCTCTTGAAGCGCCTATTGAGAGCATCCGCGACTCCGGGCGGCAGCGGACTGTCGGGGCCCTGACAGAGCTGGGCCCAGGCTGCCACCAAGCCTTCCACCACCTCGATCGCCCCGCCCACCACCTCCACGTTCTCGCACCCGCAGCACTCCACCAGACTGTCCAGCACTCTCAAACACTCTCAGTCCACCCCTCACTCAAGGCAGAAGAAGGGAGGGACATCTTCCATAGGTTGAGGTTGAGGGGCTGTTCGGGGTCGTAGAACGGGGGTTCGCTGGGCTCCGTCGCCGCCGCGAAGAAGGCCAGCAGGTAGCTGGGCGTGCCCAGGATCTTCTTGAAGCTTTGCAGGACCTGAGAAAGCTTTCTTCATTTCAAGCAACATCAAATGGAATTGAAGGAATAGACGGACATCAGCTCGTTGGTCGGGGGGAGGGAAAAGGAAGAGG
>JASANA010006082.1:0-22027 GCA_030248095.1 Ptycholaimellus sp. GST1_10 | reverse complement strand
TTGGTTAAAATATGGAGAATTTTAATGCACATGAATATTTTAGAGTGAATGAAATAAAATCCTTGAAATGTAAAAATATTCCAGTAACTCAAACCATGTATAAAATTGAAATGCTTCATGATGTTGATTATGCAGACCCGCTGATAAGGCAACTTCAGATTTTGGAAATTTTGGAGGCTGCATTTGCAAACATTGTGTCAAATTGCCCTGAAGGTGCGACAGCACAAATTTTTCTTGTGGGTACTGCCTTGTATAAAGGCTGTATAGCTGGTGAAAAGGATTATGCAAAAAATTTAAAATTTTCTGATATTGCTGATAAATTGTGTGCTATTTTAAATAGCGATGAATCACTTTCTTTGCAAGATATTGAAGTTCATTTAACCACATATATTCCAATAGAAGGCTCAATTGGGGGAGCGTCAATGGGGCTAAAAAATCGAAAATTTTTAAAAATTGCTGATTTTATAAAACATGTGCGATATATAATTGACCCATATCAAAAAAATAAACATCTAAATACATTTAAAATGCTATGTTTTCCTTTGGCGCTGGCTACGGAAATCCATGTGTTGAAATGTCTAAAAGAAGATGCCACAATTAATGTAAATTATCTGCGAAAAAATTTTATTAAAAGTAACCAGGCTGTCCGAGCTGCTTTAAAATTAGTTGGCACCGCTGGTGTGACACCCAAATTGGGTCCATTTAATTTAAGCCATGTGGAAAAATTTGCAAAAGCTGTACCATCTTACATGCGACTAATAATTTTTGACGATGCAAAAAGCCCATTATATGATTTTGGCAATGTACAAAGTAAATATAAAATTACATTATTTTTACATTTTTTGGAAGATTATTCTAAAGAAATTACCGATTTTCACACTTATATTATCAAGCCTGAAAATTTGAAAAATTTTTTTGGTGTAAGCGCACTGTGTGAATTTTGCTTTAAAAACATTGAAAAATCAAAAAAGAAAAAAATGGGTTGTCATAAATGTCCATTTAGCAAATGTAAAATTTGTAGTAATGTTGAATGTGAAAATAGGAGTGAAAAATATGGTACTAAAGTTTTTTGTAATCGCTGTTATTTTCACTATTTTACTAGAGAATGTTATGAAAATCATTTAAAATACTGCAATTTTCGAGCTAAATGTCAAATCTGTGCTCACATTTATGTTGAAAATAAAGAGCATGATTGCTTAAATTTTAAATGCCAAAAATGCAATCAAATTCATTCGCCTTTTGATTATTGTTATTTGACAAAAACTATTGATGTTGAAAAACAATTTACAATATGGTACGCTGATCTTGAATGTAGAATTGACCCTGTAACTCAAGAACATACGGCAAATTTATTTATTTTACAAGCTGAAATTAACGGCAGACTTGTGGAATTTATGTTCACTGGTGATAATTGCATTGAAAAATTTTTGCTAAAATGTTATGAAGATGGTACATTTAAAAATTCATTTATAATATTTATTAATGGTAGCGGATATGATAATCATTTTATTTACAAGGCGCTTTTAAAATTAAAATTATTACCAAAAAAAGTTGTGCGAAAAGGACAAAAAGTGATTTCAATGGCTTTAAATAGATTAAACATTAAATTTCGAGATGCATTATTATTTATTCCAAACACACCACTGTCAGCATATAGTAAATTGTTTGGCTTAACTGAAACCAAAGGTGATTTTCCTTTTTTATTAAACAAACCGGAGTGGGTTTATTTTAAAGATAATGGCGAGCCAATACCAATTGCTTATTATGGTGCTGATGAAAATGGAAAATTGATTACATTTCCCCCACTGAAATATTTTATGCCTGAAACTAAATCATTAAAAGACTTGGTGAAACTTAAAAAATGGCATTCTGAAATGACGGCCAAGTATAAAAGCGATGCTAGTTTAAAATATTACGTGGCTGAAGAAATGATAAAATATTGTAGACAGGATGTTAAAGTACTGCGAGAAGGATTTTCTAAATTTCGAAAAACATGGCTCTCTGAATACCCATCCATTGAGCCTCTTAATTCTATAACATTTCCAAGTTTAAATAATAAATTGTACCGCAATATTTATATGCCTGAAAAAAGTATTTGTCTTTTACCACCTGTTGGCTATGAAAATGAGCAATTTTCGACAATAAGTTTAGCCTGGCTATCATTTATGCAAAAAACATTGAATTTAAAAAATTGTCGATGGGGTAGAAAAAGTTTTGAAATTAAAATTGGCGGATTTAAAATTGACGGTACAGGTGTGGACCCTACTGGAACTAGACATGTTTTTGAATTTAACGGGTGCTATTTTCATGGCTGTCCAAATTGCATGCCTAAAAATTTTGATATGGAAAACAAGTATAGGGTAACCTGCGAAAAAATGGAAAAACTAAAATGGCTCTCAACAAACCCAAATTCACCATACGGTTTTTTTAATTTTATTGTAATGTGGGAGTGCCAATTACATAGTGAAATGAAAACTAATGTGATAATGCATAAATATATAAAGGAATTTTTGCAAAAATTCCCCAAAGAAGGCCTGCATTTACGTGATTGTTTAAAAGGCGGTCGTACCAACAGCATTCAGCATTATATTGTACCTAAAAATCCAGATTTTAATATTTATTATTATGATTTTTGCAGTTTATATCCAGCTGTCCAATATGGTGTAAATGGCGAAGAATACCCCATTGGCCATCCTGAAATTTATATTGGTTCAGAAATTAATTTTGCGCCACAGCCGCCAGAATGGTTTGGTTTTGTAAATTTGAAAATTTTACCACCTAGAGATTTATTACACCCTGTTCTTGGAAATACAATTGCTGGAAAATTAATTTTTTATAATTGCACATTATGTGCTATTGAAGCTGTCAAATTTAAAATTGACCAAAATTGCGGCCATAGCATTGATGAAAGAGCAATAACTGGGTCATTTTTCACAAAAGAAATTGATTTAGCCTTAAAGTATGGATATAAAATTTTGGAAATTTATGAATTATGGCATTACCCCACCCGTAGTAATAACCTGTTTAAAGACATGATTAAAAATTTGTACATAAAAAAGGCTTTATCTAGCCCTGTGCCAGGAGATGCTGCCCAATTTAAAAAACTTTTAAAAGAATATAAAGATTTAATGGATGTGATATTGAGCAGAGAAGAGTTTGTGGAAAATCCGGCCTTGAGAGCATTTGTGAAAGCAGGGTTAAATGCGATATGGGGTTTTTTTGCAAAAAGGTGCGATGTTGAAAATAGTGAATATATTACAAGTTTTTCTGAATTGATAAAATTAGAAAAAGACCCTTTAAAAAAAATAACCCAAGTTTTTGTAACACCTTGCCAGACTGCCATAAATGTGACATGGAAACCTATAATTGAGCCGCCAAGTAAAACCGGTAATGTGGGGCTAGGAGCCTGTGTCACAGCATATGCAAGAATTGCTTTGTACAATATTATTGCTAAATATGGAAAATATGTTGCTTATTTTGACACTGATAGCGTATTTCTAAACCTACCTAAATTTATCGCACCTCCAGAGTCATCGAGTGTTCTGGGTAAATTAAAGGATGAAATTTATGAAAATTTTAAAGAAAAAGGCGCCCATATAACATCATTTTGCAGTCTTGGTCCAAAGGCTTATTATTATACAGTCCATGATGAAAATAATAAATTAATTGCTGAAAAAATTAGAATTAAAGGAATAAGATTTAATGAAAATACAGCAGCTATAATTAATAGAGATCAAATAAATAAAATGGTTTTGGATAAAATAGAAACTCGAGTAAATCAATATTTAATTAAAAGAAATTTTGTTGAGCGTAAAATTTGGAGTGTTGAAATGTTAAAAAGAATTCAATTTCAAAGTGTAAAAAGATTTATTCCTATATTAAATAATGCAACATTAACATCCATACCACATGGTTATAATACTGTTATAAAAATGGGTGATATTTTTAAAGGTGCTCAGTAACCAAGATGCCCTACTCACTGGATGCCATGCCTCTGCTGGTGCTGGAGCGGATGTACAAATACCTGGACCCCTACACCCTCACTAAAATGCGCTTACTTTCAAAAACACAGCTAAATGCTGTAGATAATTTCGCCAAAAATACTGAAATTAAAATCCCTTGGGTAAAATGTTATTTAACGGAAAGCGGGGGCAAATTAATTTCTGAAATAACTAAACGGAACCTGGACGCTGCACCCGACCTTGCTGAATATATCCGTCGCTGTCTCATGAACGAAGGACGCGGGCCATGTAATTGCGATTTTTTTCTTTATTTTAACCAAGTTTTTTTTAAATTTTTTAGTCAAAAACCACAGCTGGAAATTTTTAACCAAGCAGAATCTTCCTGAACTTGATCGCCGGCGGTATGGCTACTGGCTGAATCTGCGCTTTTACCACAAGCAAAGCGACGTAGAAAACATTGACCGGTTTTTTTCTATTTTTTGGGGAGGGCGTCAGAGCTCCGGAGGCCGTAGGAGTGGGTGCGGAGGCCCCGGAGCGTAGCCTAGCATGCAAGTATGCTAGGCAAAGCGTACGGGGCCGTAGCACCCGTGCCCGGAGGCCGGGGGAGCTCTGGCGCCCTGCCCAACGCCTGGGGCGAAGGCCGTCCTTGAGCGCCCGGGGGCCGGCCTTGCCCCTCACTGAATGGCCAAGGTCAGAGTTGGGCGGTTTGTAGATTCTGGCAGCATGTGAGCCTGCAGCGACTTAAAATCGGGAACATGTCCTCCTTCAACCTTTTTCCAGTTTTGAGCTCGTTAAACTGCCTGCACACTGTCTCCGACCTGGTCCTGTTCAAATGCGAATTCTCCATCAACCTGCGCGACATTTTCCTCCCCGCCATTCGCCATCTCTCACCCACTCTACGTGACATTGTCATCAAGTAAATTTCTGAAAAATTGCTAAAATTGCGGCAAAATTTTGCTGTCTAGGTGGTGCCGTGGTCTGGACAGCCTGTGTATTTCACCTGCTGCATTTGCAAATGCGCTCTTTTCTAATCGCAAGGAGAACATACCCTATGACATTGCCGTTCGCCTTCGGGTAAGGCCAGAATGTGAATAAGGCTTGTAATGGGAGCTGGTTTAAAAGGACGATGTGGAGACGGACTGGTGCGAGGATCTAGCTGTCTACCTCTTCAAGGTGAACAAAAACGTCGTCATCAACGTGGAATCCCCCAGCGTCAATTTACTGGTACAGCCATTTTTACCCAGTTTTGATGTAGCTTGAGCTTTTTTTAGACTGAATTCCCTGCGTTAATTTGGAACCGGGTTTTGGCCGCATTAAATAGCGGTGTGGAGCATACACCGGGGCATGAGGGGACGTGGCTGACCACCATCATTTTCACAATCATCCCCCTGACCAATTATTCGCTCTGTAAATCCGTTTTTGACCATGCCCTTACTAAAAGTGGATTTCAGCAGAAAACTATTCTTGACCTTGGGGATCATAGGCAGGTTGGGTTCTTTGTGGTAAGCGGATGCTTTAAGCTTATTTTTGAGATTATGTATGACGTACTTTGAATTCCAGAAGCCCCTGGGGTTGCGCTGTCCAGGGCTTGCCTATCATTTTAAAGCAAAATGCTCTTCATGTATTTGCATGCAGACTGTTGTGATTGCTGAATTTCACCAGTTTTGATTTTTGTCAATAAACATTTTTAAAATTTCCACCCTAAAAATTTTTAAAAACTGGGCATTGCCCAATATATCTTGTGTGCTGTGAATGAAAAGTGTGCTGGATGAGAGATTTTTTCAGGCGGGATGTTAAAGTCGGGGTGTTTTAAGGATAATATTTTGGATGAAATGGCCCCAAATGTTTTAGAAAATAAAGGTAAATTATTATGTGGAAAAAAATACCCAAATCTTAACTTTGTTGAAATTTGCGGAATAATGATCGGCTATAAACCAACTAAAGGGCCTAACCCAAATTATTCTCTATACATGTCAGGTAAAATGTATGAAGAAAAACGCCAAAAAATTAAAGAAAAATATGCCAATCAGCTATTAAAATACCCAAAAGGTGATTACAAAAATCATTTAAAAAGATTGCAAAAAACATTAAAAAATAAAATGAATTTGGAATATCATAATTTAAATGCAGTCAAAATTCGCCAACAAAAAGTTTTATATGCCATGGCTAGATTTAGCTATACATTGGGTAAATATTTTATAGCAAAACAAAATTTGAATAATGCTGATTTTCGTAGATATCAAGATAATTTAGACGTGAATGTGTGGTATAAACTTGATTTATTTCTTAATGAAAATATTTTTCAAGAAATTGTAAATATAAATTGTGAAAATAAAATGAATTTACCCAAGATAAAAAATCAATTAAATTTGCTGGAAATCCCTGCAGGAGACGAAGCTTTCCCTGGGCTACCTGTTGCGCGGCATGAGGAGGTTTTCACTTCAAAGAACTGACCAGGGTGAATTTTTTCATTTTTTTGAAATTGAAAATTCCGGGTTTTTTTAGAAACACTTGTTACGACCCTTGTGGGGGAGCAGAGTGCGGCGAGACTTGCGGCGGGGGAGGAGCCAATGCCTTTCATATGGCTTGAATTTGCTGCTTACTAATGATTACTACTTGTGTGTATTATCGGCCAGTAAAATTTTTTAAATTTTCGATTTTTTTAAAATTTTTTGGTCCAACCAATACCTGACCCAAAAAATTTCAGGAAAATTTTAGGAAATAATTCAGCTTGCAGCGGGAAAATTTAAAATGGAGGTTGATAGACCATCGAAAGATAAGCAACCGAAAATTAGTGTAATTTTAACTGGTGAAGGCGGGAAATTTGTAATTACATTAACTCATTACCAACTGGGCCGTATACGCAACGGAGCCACTTCTGCACCGCTGCGGGCTGACGACAAGGACATGGTCGACATCGCCATGGCCCACGGCGTCTTCAAATCGCTAGGACTAAGCATGGGCGACAAATATGTGGTTTGCTGAGGTTTCTCTCGATGCGGGATGTTTATGGTGAGAATTTGAGCGAGAGTCTGGCGTCGATCTGGTGGACAAGCAGGGGCGGCGGGTGAAGACGAAGGCGCCTATCCAAAAGGATTCGCTGGAAGGCCCGCGCAAGGTAAGTAGGGCGCGGTCAGTATTTGTCTAAATACTGATCGTCCCACACTTACAAGCGTCTCTATCGGGAAGCTGTGCGGGTGCTGATGTTTCGCCAAGGCGATTCTGAACCAGGCCGCCGGGACACCATGATTTTCGCGTGCTACGACAATGACAAGTAAGCATTTTGCGCGGCCGTAGGCCGCCTGCCGTGTACCGCGGGGTCAGAGCTCTGGACCCCGCATGGCATGGCACGGCGGCCCCAGAGCGTAGGCCTTTGGAGCTCTGGCCCCCTGTCCAAAGCAAAGGCGGGAAAAACTTGTGTGCATTTTTAGCTGCTGCTTTGTCAACCGCTACGGCGAGAGCCTCTTCACCACCCGTGAAGACATCCACGCCAAGGCCTACACCTACCAGATGCAGGATGATATTCGTGAACACAATATTTACTGACTTAGAAAAGAAAAAAATAACCTACCTAGGGCCTGGCTGTAGTGTGGTGGTATGGTATTTGTGCTGCTTTAACCATCTATTTGTCTGGCTTGTGCTTTGATAGAATAAACTGCAATGGAATCATTCTAATGAACATGATTGAAATCAGGCGCATTTTTAGCTACCGGCCTGGGAACCGCTCTGGCGAGAACACTGCCTATGATGGCATTATGGCCAGAGCCTGCGACTACCAGAAGCAGAACAAGGATCGTGGACAATTTGTTTTCACATTATTATCAGGAAAATCTGCTTGGGACCTGGTTGTAGCGGTATGGTATTTGTGCTACTTATAGCCATCTATTGGTCTGGCTTGTGCGGCGATAGAATAAATGAAATGGAATCATTCTAGTGAACATGGCTGAAAATCAGCCATTTCAGAATTTCCAAGAATTTTCTGTAAATCGTAGAAGGCGGCCTATTGATATTTATAAAATCATACAATGTATTTTAATGGGCCTTACTTTTTCTACGCTAATAATGGTGAATTTGCAAATAAACTTTATTAGTAAGAATAAAAACTGGAAAAATATTAGCGCAATCTCAGAGGAACTAAAATTGCTAAATCTAGGCCTAAGTTTTATGGCCAGTGATTTCCAAGCTCTCCAGATTGGGAAGCAGGCTGATGCCCCAGCACCGCAAAATGTCCCGCAATCTGCCCCAAAATGTATATATAACAAGTTGAATACTACTAGAAATTTAGAGGTTGGTGTTTGTAAAATGGCTCCTGATACCGCAAGCTATATTGCGGTAAATTACAATGGGAAGGTTTTATTGACTTTTAATGCCCATGAAAGCTATAAATTTTTGATATGGCTCACCCATTGTAACCCTTTTATTCTAGAACGGCCTAATTGCCGCGTCCTCTTAATACATGATGATAGGTGTTATAGAAAAGCGACATTTTCACCTGGAACTGATTTGTGCTTTGCCTCTGATAATACCCTTTACGGAATGCTCTTGAACGGGCTGTCACTAAGCCACCGTGATGCAATGTCATTTACTGATTATGTACGTACCAATTTTCCTGGTCGATAAATATACTTGACGGCACATGAAATACACATGAAAATGTAATCACGCAGAAATACACATGAAAATGTAATCACGCAGAAAAGGTATTATACGTACATGAACAAAAACATGAAAAATTGCCACCGTGAGTATTATACACGTATATTTTCAGGGAAAATTGCCACAGTAGGTATTATACCCGCATAACACGTATATTTTCAGGGTAAATTGCCACAGTGGGTATTATACCCGCATATTTTCAGGGACTTTATCAGCATCAACCCATTCTTTATGTTTTGGGGGATATTCTATATAGCTCACCGAATATTTAACCACCCCTTTTTTTACCTTGGATTCATGGACTTTTTTGAGTGTTTTTTCCCCATTATAAGAAATTGGTTCGAATTGTCCTTTATATAAGGAACCTTTAACTGCATCGCCGGTTAAATCAACTACACGTATCATGGGTATATTTTGGGCTATTTTATGTGCTGTTACCTTAAAAATCTCTCGACCCCATGTACCAGAAGCTTCTTTTTCAAAAACATGACGTAGGCGGTTTAATCTAACATATGAGCCTATAGGTGGCAATTTTTTTATTAATGATGTTTTTGCCACTTTACCGGAAGAGCCGGTTTTTACCACAACTAAAGGGTCCATAACTATGTCAACCGGTTTTAATTTTGTGGTAGAGTGTTTTCTACGATTATATAAATTTATGAACCGGTCCAGACAGTCTATCCAGCGCCAAGTGTTATTTTTCACAAAATATCTTTGAATATATGTTCTAATAGTTCTAATAAAACGCTCCACATTTGGGGCTTTCACAGCGCCGGTTGTGGTATAATTTTTTATTTTTTCACGTCTCAGCCAAGTCTGTACTGTATTACTCAAAAATGCACCTTCTTTATCCCAGTAAATACAGAACATTTTAAATGGTAATTCTTTTTGGAAATATTTTAAGCCTGCTAAAACTTCAGGTGCTTCTCTATTTGTCAAAATATCAGAAATTGTATATTTTGAATATGTGTCATAACCCAATAAAGCGTATTTAAAACCATCGTTAAAATCAGCAAATTTTACCATATCCATAATATCAATTTGAAAAGTCCCACCGACAAAATTAGAAACAACTTTATTTGTATTAAATTTTTTTCTAGCCGGTCTATATGTTGTATAGACGGGTTGTGATAAAAGGTAATTTTTACAGTCTTTTAACGTAATATCAGCATGCCCTCTAGCCTTTACCTCCTCATACAGCGCTGTTGGGCCTCTCAAGGCCCCTGGCGAGTCGCCATAGTAGATTTCTTCCAAGAGTATTTTTTTATCCATTTTGGTCGGATTTCAGCCAAATGATTTCGGAAACGTGTAACACCAGCTGCCCGTAACCAGTTTTCCAGTTTAATCGGAATATCCGGTTTTAAGAATGGAACACAGGTGGCACGCAATAATTTTTCAATGTTATAGTCGGGTATTACGGAATCGGAAATTAAAATTTCACCGTTTTCACCAATTTTGAAATCGGACTTTGAGGTCAAAATTTTCAAAATTTTAATCCCGCACTGTTTATATGAGGGGGGTAAGACTGACAGCCATTTATATTCCGGTACAATATCATCCACTGACCGCCCGTTGGTGGACAGCGCTTCTGTACCGTCTGGCTCAGTAGACGGTTCTGTCTTTACCACCTTGACAGTACCGTCCCCACTGTCTTCACCCCCTTTTTCACCCACATTTTCCACTTTTTCACCCCCAATTTCCACTTTTTCACCCCCATTTTCACCGCTAGATTCAGATTTTTCCATTTCCTGTTCAGTAGAGTCGGGGTTATTTTTTATATTACTATTTTTATAATCATTAAATGATTCTTCACTTATAATCACCCAACGCGTGGACATGTTGATGCAATGGCTATAGCAACTGAAGGGTTATCGCAAAAAATTTTACGTTTCCTATTAATGGAAACTTCAGAGTTTAACAACTCCCAGACTATAGCCTGGTTTTTGTCCAAAATCTCTTTTTGGACTTTGGTATATTTCACAGACCCAACAATGATGATATTATATAGTAAATTTAGCAGTGATTTTGTTATGACGCGATTTGTCGGTTCTGTTTTTATCATAGTCTTCACTTGATTTTCAGGTAGCTTGGATAGGCGCCGTATAGCAACAGTGTCGCAACCGTCCAAGGCCATTTCCTGCAAAAAAGTGATTTCATTCCCTTGAAAACGTCAAAATGATGGTGCAAGGTCCTACTAGTTTGGTGTTTGAAAGCAAATATTCTCCTGGAAAGTCCACCCTTGATGATGTACTCTATTTACCCTATAAATTAACCGATGAATTAATGTTTGAAGAAGAATATTGTGTTCGGCTAGTGAATGTACTCGGGGTGAATCAGGCACATTTCGTATTTTGCGACTTTGTAGCACCCAGTTACTTTATAAATTCAAAAAACGGCTATTTGGGGACGTCTGGTCATGGTATAAAAAATTACTGGGTAAAACTCCATTGTAACCATATACCAAGTGTTGGATACCTAAAATTGAGACCTGTTTATGATATACCAAAAAGACCTGTTTTACCCCTTGGCGGTACTGTAAAAAGGCGAGTTAAACGTGGGGTAAGAACGGCTAAAAAGGGTAAAAAAGATAATAACGGTCAAAATAGGCAGGGTGAAAGAGAATATTCTAAAGGTGAAATAGTGGATAATCCTATAGACGCTTTAGCAGGCGTTTTACCCAAAATACGTATTCTTAAACCGGCTATTTGGAATTCCGAGGAAAATACCGATACACTGCCTGCACCTGAGCTTGCTCCTAGACCTGAATCGCGATCTACACCTGAGTCTACCCCTAGACCTGAATCGCGATCTACAGCTAAGCCTAGACCAGAGTCTACCCCTAGACCTGAATCGCGATCTACACCTAAGACCGCCCCTAGCCCTGAGCCTACACCTAGACCTGAGCCTACACCTAGACCTGAGCCTACACCTAGACCTGAGCCTACACCTAGACCTGAGCCTACAGACAGGTCAGAACCAGTGGCCGTAGCTAGACCTGTCCCGCCATCTACACCTAGACCGTCATCATCCGAAACCCCTAAAACGATAACCTTGAGCGAGCTTTTCCATGAAAATAATGTAGTTATACCCGAAACTGATTCTGATGAATTGGCTAGCCCAGCTAGCCCTGATGTAAATGATGCTCAGGTATTCTACCCACCAGGTATAAAAATAGGTGACCTTGAAATTGCTGTTATTGTGACTCTAGCACCTGTCAGCTGGGTAAAAAATGGAGGAGCCTAAAGCTTTTGTTGATGCTGATTTAAGGCTGCAGTTGCCTAATCATTTTTCAATTGTCGGTGCAAGTCAGTCGGGTAAAAGCACCTTGGCTTTCAACCTGATATCAAACCCTAATATTTTTAACCCCAAGCCGTCAAGAATAATATTCTGGTATGATCAATATCAGGAATTATATTCAACGCTTAAACAAAAATTAGATGAAAATAATATTGAACTATTATTATTTAAAGGTTTTAACAAGGATTTTTCATTAGATCAATATGAAAAACAGCCAAGCCAAACCATATTATTGATTGATGATTTTTCGGAAGAAACAAGTTCTAGTCCTACAATAGCTAGACTAGCAACCAATGGACGTCATAAAAATCTGTCTTTAATGTTAATATTCCACCAACTCTACTCCAAACATGCAGAATCAAGAACTATTGCTCAAAATATAAGATATAATTTTTTCCTACCTTCACTGAGGCTTGAGTCCCAACTCAGAACTTTGGGGTCGCAATTGGGGCTAAAAAAGGAGTTGGTGTCCGCTTTCAATCACTGCATAAATTTTGCCACTGACAGCGATAGGTATCTGTTGCTGGATTTGGGTCCCCATGTTAATAAACTGCTACGGCTAAGATCGCGTGTGCATAAGTTAGATTATCAGTTTTGCTATAGTTAGGCTGCTTATGACATTGCCGTTCTAAGAGCTGAAATATAGAAGACTTTGAAAACTGGAATCATTCATGGTATAATGCAAGTAAATGGCCTATTCTGCTCAGCCAGCCTTGCTTCCTGCTGACTTTGGTTACTCTAGTGAAAACCCCCCTGGTACAAGTGCTTCCGCAGTCGAGAGTAAAGGGGATACAGGGGGTAAGAAGGGTAAAAAAAGGTCAAGTAAAAAGTCTGGTAAAAAGTCTGGTAAAAGCCGTAAAACTATTGTGAAAAAAACTAAGAAATCGCGTAAAACTATTGTGAAAAAAACTAAGAAAACTAGTAAAAAGTCTAAAAAAGTAAAAAATAGTAAAAATTCTAAAAATCGTAAACTACCATGGAAGTAAACCGTCTAAATTATAATAAATCGTCTATTTTAGACGCTGAGCCTACAATAGGCCATGTATTTAAGCGGACAATTACTGTGAAAGATGCTGATGTCTTGGCATTTTTGATTCCTCCTGACCCCACAAACAAAAACTTTGGGTTTGTGAAAAAAGTCACTTCACATCGAAGCCTGTTTCTTCACATTGAGAGAACCTTGAGAGCTAAAATGAGCTTGAGACCTACCTTGTTTTAAATTTTTAGCTTTAACGCTTTTAGTGGGGCTGAGAAATTGAGCCTTAACTTTGGGCCAAAAAAGTTTTCGCGACGAGGTTCTTTCATTTTTGACATCCTTCACTGATAACATCATATTTCGATTTCTATACAGTCAATTGAGGTATAAATTTACATGCGAATTAAGCTTGGTTGGAAATACTTCCTTTAAAAAAATTAGCTTTCTATCTATTAGTGTAGTGGAGAAATAGAAATTTATAGTTAGGGGTATTAGATTAGAGTGTACACCCCTGTAGCCTAGGACAGTGGACTTTGGAGGGTGTCTTAGCCGGAGGTGACTGTCGAGGATCAGGAGGTCCAGGTTATGACCTTAGGGGATAAGGAGCGGGGGACTGACCTGACTGACTCCGCAAAGACCTCTTCATTTCACTGCAGCCCTATCTCCTGCCAGCGGGACCCTTGATGTGTCGTTTGCTGACCATTTTCAGCCTGAAGTCTACACTCTCTGCCCTAGCTGGCTGGACCTCATTGCCCTCAGCGGCTCCCGCATTGCCTCCAAGACCTAGCCCAAGCCCCAGCTCTGCCCAGAACTCAACCTCGACGGCTATGTCCTCACCAAGGCCATACTCAGTTCCTCGCAAGCTAGCAACCAGTAGGTGTTTCAAATTGTAGCTCCCATTCGGGCGTAGAGGTCGGCGCCCAAATTGGAGCCGGCCTACGCCCAAATTAAAAGGGGATTTAAATAGTTCGGCCTAGGCCAGCCTTCTTTTGGGTGCTGGGCTACTCTGCATTTGGGCGTAGGCGCTCAAAAGATTTGACCCCTCCTTTGAGCAGCTAGTAGTGAATGGAAGCGGGAAGGGCTTGATAATGCAGACTCTGAGTGAGGTGGGGAATGAATGGCTGGCGGATGCCCTCATATACTCCAACGTACTCATCGAAGATCCCTGTCGGCAGCCCTGCAACATTGCTCAGAAGATCAATTACTGGGAAGACCTTGCCAAGGATTTCAACAGCGCATTCTCCACCAAATACCGACAAAATTTGGTCCGTTTGATGGTGTCATCAAATAGAGGGGGACCACTCCAGTTTTTGACACTGAATTTTTTTAATTTCTCGTTTTAGGAATAATTTTATGAGTTTCTTTTTAGATCGTTTTTACGTCCATCCTTCAAGAACATGTCCACCATATGTTTCTTCTGAACTCAATGGTATAGGCAAGAAACAACAATTTGAATAAAAGATGACAAAGAAATGGGTGTTTCGTTTCGATCAAACGAAAAAAGTATAGGTTTCAATTTAAAAAGGTACAAGGTGTGTTTCTAAGGAAAAAACATCACTCATTGTACACGATAAATAACATATTCACTCAATGTACCCACCATTTGCGCTCTAACCTTTGCGCAGCCTCTTTGGAACAGACTGCCAGGCATTTTGGAGGGTATCAATCGGCAGCTCGTTCCAGGTGAGGTTGTGTGATTGGATGGTGGTGAGGGGATTTTGGTTCACCTTGGACTTAAGACAGTCCCAGAGGAAGAAGTCGCAAGGATTCTTTCTTTCTGCTTTATCATCGTACTAGACGAGAAACAAACAGGTCATAGACAAGGTGACACTGATCGTGAATTGAAAGAAGTTGGCAGATCAATGTGCATCAGTTAGAATCAGAGGGTTTGGCATCAAGCTTTGCGGTGATAGCAGCCAGGAAGGCCCGCCGCATGCCCTTCGCTTCCTCAGCGGAGATAGCCGCCCACCAGGCACTCACTTGCCCTGGCCACATCTCGCACCTGCCCCCAGGATCTGCACTGATGGAGACAAAATGGTGCCAACCGCGGAGACAGGAGTTTAGGAGAGGGAAAAAACTGGGTGACCATGCCATGAATACTGCAGCAACATCGATGGCGCCTCAGCGGGAGAAGAGAGGGCAGCACAAACTCGGAAGCATTTGTGGACTACAAGGAGGTTGGCTACTATGCGTCGCCTCCTTAGTGTCTCCAAGCCCAGAAAGGCCAGGCGAGCATTGTAGCCATTGAGGGGGAGGGGATGCGGCACCTTCTGTAAATATAGTGTGTGAAGGGCGTTGGACTGACTCTATGTGGGCGATTTCAGAGGAGGTGCAGGGGGCCCAAACGGAGGAGGCATATTCGAGAAGGGGGCGAGCATAGGTGGTATAGGCAGCTGTTAGGAGGGAGGGGGAGGAGGTGTGGAAGGCCTTTTTGATCAAAAAGATTGAGTGGGAGGCGCGAGTGCAGGCATGGGTGATATGGGCGGCGTATTTGAGAGTCTGGCCCTGGACAATGCCGAGGTCCATGACCCCAGCCGGGGGGGCCGGGGGGATGGTTGATCCGCTTATGGTGTACTCTGGGCAAGCCCCAGGGCCTATTCTGTAACAAGAACATTTATTGGGTGCAAGGGAGAGCTGCCAATCGTTGGCCCAGTGGTCCAGGATGTCGAGAGCTAGGCTGAGAGTAGCAGGGCAGGGAGCAGCTAGGCGGACATCATCAGCATAGGCTCAGATGCCTAGGCCAGTGACTGCCTCAAGTTGCCTGAGGAGAGGGATCATATAGACATTGAACAGTGTAGGTGAACTGGCTCCACCTTGGACAATAGACGAGGACACATTTGCAGGAGCAGAGAGGCTGCCCTCGACACGCACTTGCAGTGCTCTGCCCTCAACGAACTCGCAGATCCAGTGGCATCCTCGCTTGCCTATTCCCAGAGAGGAGAGTATGTGCAGCAGCTTCGGGTAAGTGACGGAATCGAAAGCACAAGCAATGTCAACATTTATGACATTGACATGCTGGTGGAGTTGTAGGTGATGGGCTGTGAAACTCTGGAAGGCAAGGAGGGAAGAGACAGTGGACCTGTGAGCCTGAAAGCCATGCATGCGTGCTGTCAGTAGGTGTTGCTTCTCTAGATGAGAGGACAGGTAGGCAGCAAGGATCCTGTCGAAGACCTTGAGGAGGCAGGGGATGATGGCTATGGGGTGGTAGGAGGCCACTGCTGCCTTACTGCCTTTCCGCTTAAAGATGGGACAGACAGTGGACAGCTTCCATTGTGCAGGAAGTTCACCGGTCACCTGGCAAAAATCAAACAGTGTCCTAAGTGGCAGGGCTAGTGCGTGGCGGGCATGTTTGATGATGAGCGGGGGGAAGCCGTCAGGCCCCACGGAGCGCTTAGGCTTCATGCCCAGAAGTGCCTTGTGAATGTCGGTTAGTTTGAAGGAAAGGTTTAGCTGCTCGCCCACTGTTTTGCTGGAGCCTACGGGGCCTGGGCAGCAGAAGGGGTGTGGGGTGCTGCAGGAAGTGCAGGGGAGGGGGTTGCAGGGGGTGATAGGGGTGGCAGCAGACACAAGGGAGGGGAGGTGGCCATTGTCTATTATCATGGAGGAGGTAAATTGGGTGAGCAATACCAAATGCTAATGCATTCAAGGGAATCTCGCACTGGTTAGCGAGAAGCCGTTCTTGTGACAGTCTGTTTGTTCCAGACTGAATACTCTTCTAAGAAGAGTTCCCAGGAGGGCTGTGGATAGAATTTGTCCATTCACAGTCACTGGAAGAAACGCCAAATGACACAGGGCCAGGTGACGTGTCTCGGGTTTCGCCATTTTAATTACAGACCCGAGCGGGGTGGCTCATCAGTGTAAGCCCGCTGGAGTCGGCGAAAAAGTGAATGAGTCACTTTCTCTGGCCAACCAGAATGCCACCACTAGATCTTATCTAGTGATAACCATTTGGAACGGCTGAAGCCGTCCATGTGTGCTGCCAGGTACGGATAGGTGACCGAAAGCTTCCTTAAGGCTCTTTCGATCTCCTTTCTCTTGTACCCGCGTTCGTCGAAGGTTTCTCTGAGAATCTTTATATCTTTCATAAAGAATTCCCAGGAGTTTGTCGCTCTAGCAATCCGTATTGTTTGACTGAAGAGGACGTTTGGGCCAATTTGGCTGCTCTGGTTACTATCTTTGAAAGGTAGTGCCAGAACGGTGAAGTTGAAGTCTCTGCGTTTGTCGTAGAGCTTCCTTTTTCGACCACCATGCTCGATGTCTAAATCGAGGAAGTGCATCCATCCATTTTTCGCATCCTCAAAATTGAGGGGAAGCGAGGGTGGATAGATTTCTAAAAATCTAGCCTGTAGCACATCCGTGTTGACTGCTAATATGTCATCGACATATCTTCTGCAGTACCGGAGGGATTTCGCATCCCTGAAGTTCTCTTTTTTAGAGCAAAAGTCGAACTCCATTTTGGAAAGCACCAGGTCTGCAATGATAGGACTGCAGCTGGCTCCCATGCTGACGCCTTTGATCTGTCTAAAACAGATACCGGCGAATTTGACATATGATTGATCCGTGAGTTCGGAAATCATGCCCTTGAGACTAGAGACATCAAGCAAAGTTGATGCTCTTTTTTCTTCGTTGTGCAAGTACCCCTTCAGGGACACGTACTTGTACTTTTTGAAGATGATGTCAAAAATTTCGAACAGCTTCTTTTTAATCAGTTCATGTTCCAAGGCTGTGAACAGGGTACTGAAGTCGGCTGATGAGAGTCAGCCTCTTCGGCCTGCTCCCATCGTATCGAGCATGTGGCTCACTTGCATTGAGCTGGCAACACTCCAGCTCAAGTTCAACCCTCATTGTTCACCGATATTTGAGCAATACCAGTGCCAGCGGGTCTTGATGCTGCTAAGAATCTTTGTCGAAAGGATGCAGAGGGGCCTTGTGGAACTCCTTTTTGCTCCCGCAATGAAGCGAGCTTTCGGTGGATTCTTGTGGTACTTAGGGCTGTGCCAGATACAAGGTATCGTGGCATTCGCATCCTCTAGGTCCTTTCCCGAGTAGCTTTTCAAGCTTACTCGGTGCTCCTGGACTAGGTCCTCCTCAGATTTGCCTGAAGGGACGTAGGTGTCGTTTCCTATTATCGTGGTGTTTCCATCGAAGCAGGTGACACCCATCTCTGAGCACAAGCGGTTGACATAGCCTTTTTTGCACAATAGTGCAAAATTTGTAGCGGCTTTGTCAACTGGTGTGATCACGTAGGCGTCATGCAGCTTTTTAGCTGCCTTTATTCCTAGATCCGTCTGGAAACAGGAAGTCGCATATTGGGTCCATTTTCGCGCTTCTCGTGTGAATTTTTCACCAAGTAGTCGCAGTTTCTCATCCAGATTGGTTTTCAATCTTGGCAAGATGTCTGCTTCAACGATATTTTTATCGTGAAGAATTTCGAGCATTTCTTCGAGTGCCTTTGAGCAGTTTTCGAAAGCTGCGTCATGGCTGGAAGATATGTGAGGACGGAATTTTGTTCCCTTATTGAGAACATTCCGTACTTCCTCCGGTAGCCAACTGAAGTTCCCTGTGTTCACATGTCCGTCGACAAGGGTGAAGCCGGGAGCTTCGCTGCAGAGACAAGGAGAGCTGCATATTCTTGCCAGCTCTTCTTGCGTTAGGTCCTTGAGAAACCTGCTGTAATTCAGCAGGTAGCTCCCTAGCGGTTTTGGAGGAATAATCACAAATTGAACCTCCTTTGTGATTAGTCCTAATCCTCTTTTTGCTTTGGAGAGGATTTTTCCTGGGTTTGCCAATTCAGAAAAGGCGTTTTCATATTGAAAACGCACTCTGTATTTGGCCAGCTTCTTTCCACTGTCTGATTGGGCGTTCCCAAACGTGGAAGTCAGGTAGCTCGCAACTAGCTGATATGTACGGTAGCCGTACAGATCAGTTTGCAGGCTTAGTTTTTTGGACATGGCCTCCAGATCGGTTCTTTTTTGAGTTTTAAAGAATTCGATCAGAGGACCCATGTTGAATTTATGTGTTTTTGTAAAAACACATTTTTCGCTTAGGGACAAAGTTGTTTCGTTTGAACAACCTTTTTTGTGACCTCTTTTCGAACTGGCCCATCTAATGATGGGGCAGCGGAATTTGGTTCTGAACCAGGGGTTTTTTCGCCTATCATAGGGATCAGTTTCCCTTGTGATAGTTCCGTAGCCCTTTGCCGAGCTGTTCAATCCCCAAGGATGAACAGTGTTCAGAGCTAGGATGTAATCGTTTTCGACTTCATCCAAGCTCTCTGCCGTTTCACAGCTCTCCAAAATCATCACCGAAGGTTGGCAAACCTTGCCGTGAGCGGATTTGAAGTGAGAGTAGAGCAAGTTATTTTGAGTAGGACTCAAAATATTGCTCACGTGTTGTCCGATTCTGTCTTTCAAACATCTTCTTGTTTGACCGACGTACCTCATTCCACAATTCGGCTCTTTGCACGATAAGAGATAAATGACTCTTTCGCTTTTGCAATTTGCCGCGGTTGCCGGTCTCGGTATCAGTTTTTTGTACCGGGAACCTGGCACAAGGAGTGTACCCCTCCTTGGCTCCCACAGCTTGCAGATGTTGCAGCTGTTGCACGGATTTGTCGTTTCTGCATTGGCCAAGAGATCTGTTGTTTCTCGTTGGTCTAGCAGTTCCCCTTTACGCCCATAGTAGGTGACTGACTTGACCATTGTAGGTCTTTCAGACACGGTGCCGTTGACAGAGATGTCCAGCCTAAGCGCATCTCTGTTTCCGGTAGGTCGCTGTGCTCCCATTTGGTGAGCATCAGCTAATGAAGGCGTCGCCCGCTGTTGGACTACATGACCAACTGCCGCCCGCCCATTAACGGCAGAGGCGCGGTTGCCGTAATCTTCGGCGGCCCTGGGGCCCCTAGGAAAACGGCCTAACAAGGCTCTTCTTTGACTCATTTTCATGATTGTTATTGGGATCAGGAAGACAGTCTTTTTGTGGTACTTTTAGGGTAACTTAGGCAGGATAGGACGCAGAATAGTAGTGACTATTCTGGGGTGCGCAGTTTTTGAAAAAAATTGCGCAGAGGGAAAAGCTTCCCTCCCAAATCCGTAGCCCCGACATAGTGGAGTCTACTCAGTCTGAGAGATTGAGTGTCTGTGAGGTGTCTAAGACAGCAGGTGCAGTGCTGTGATGGCTGAAGCTAAGCCGGTGGACCCGCGGGGCATCCCCCCGCCCACGACGGCCCTCATCAAGCAGATGAAAGACGCCATGATCCTCCGTCAGCGCTCCGCCGGCGGTATTCTTTCATTTCCATTGGCAGCTAATGGAATGGAAAGAAAGCTGGTTCTGAGATCCCAAGCAGACTCCGTCCGCCGGTCTGGATCTCAAGGACGTGGCCCAGATGCAGGTGCCGCGCTTTTCGTACGATCGCCCTGCCCTGGACCCGTCCAACGCCGAGGAGTTCGCCAAGTTCATCCCCGACCTCGTCGGTCACATCGCCGTCCTTGAGGTTGGCTTGTTTTTATGTCCCCCCCTCTCCCAATCCCCTTCTTTTGGATAAAAGAGGGTGGCTGGGTTTGAGGAAGCTCTGCAGCGTTCCAACCAGGCCCTGGCTGGTCAGCTGCACTTCAACAACGCCATGTCCACTCGCCTTCTCCAGGTGGAGCGTTCGATGGGCTGTGGCTTCCGTCGTCTAGAGCGGATGCAGGCCGAAGGTTCCCCTTTCTCACCTCTGGCTTCAGACTGTCAAAATTGCTATTGACAGCTGTCCGTGAAGTGGTGGGGATCCAGGCGGTCCCGGAGTCTCTGCTCGACCCCAAGACCGGCTGTCCCGACAAGACGCGCAAGGAGGCCAGGGACTGGCTCCGCTACGTCAGCTTTTCCCCTTTCGATTCCGCTGAACCATTGCGATGAGTTGTAGGTCCTAGTGGCAGCCTTTGGCAATCACATCGGCCACGCCATCGCATCCTCCGTCCAGCACAACTGGAGTTCCCGGTTGGGCCCTCTTTTTGTTGCTGTCGGCAATTTATTGACGGGAATTGAATTGCTCTATCCAGTAAGCCGGTGGGGACTCTGTGGTTTCGAATCACGCGAGTCCACTGCGACTACCTTCTCTGCCGCCAGAACATGCTGACCAAGGAGAAGCTGGTGGGCAAGACCACTCCCGCCGTTCAGGCGGACCTCAAGCTCGTGCGTGGGCGCACCCAAGCCGAAGGTTCTATAGGCCATCCTTTCCTACATTTAGATTAGGTTAGCCTATTAGCATCCTTTTGTCAGATCGTCTGGTGAACGGACTGAACTGGGAGCTGCGCCTGGTGGAGGCCTACTCCGGCGACCCTTTGCCCGTCGAGGTGGACAAGGTTCCCGGTGTGGTGCTCTTCGCTGGCGTCATGGTTCTATCAGCACCCATTTCACCAATGGCTGTTTAGACCTAGAAGCCAGTCTTTTAGTGGGACCTGCCAGGGTTTCAAGCCATCTTGAATGCCTGGCTGGGCGACGGGTGGCGTGTCCGGGCCAAGGCCCTCATCTCCAAGGACCTCCGCTTCTACAAGCCCGCCCCGGTCACTGCCACCGAGGACGCCTTCTGCCAGTACACCGAGGGTGCGCAGGTTCATCGCGGCCGTGCTCGCCATGCCTTGCTGGCAGAAGTTTGTCACATTTTCCTCATCCTAGTCAGTTGCAGTTGCGTTCTATTGCTATACTGCCAGACTTTGGAGAGTATTGTGCTGGGTTGCTGCAGGATCTCCAGCGCATGGACCGTGCCAATCGCGCCGAAGGTTCCCAATGCAACCCTTGAGTCCATTTGGAAGGAGCATCTTTCGATCATCTGTTTGTCTAACAGATGAGCCATTGATGTCCAAGCCGGAGCCTGAGAACGAGGCGGAGGACGAGGCCAAATCGTCCCCCACCAAGCCCAGCGGCTGGGCGCATCTACAGCGCACCTTTGCTGAAGGGGCTGAAGGCTCTCTCGCCGCTCACGCAAGCGCCGTCCTCAGTATGCCCTCATCAGCCAGCTATTGCAAGCCTCTTGCTTTTGTATGACTGGAAGCTTGTTGTAGAGCGCAAGGGTGAGAAGTCCGCGGACTCCGCCCAAGGCACTCCCAGCAAGGCTGCCAGGCATGAGGAAGCTGCCTCCTCCGACACCGCCGGCATC
>JASANA010006079.1:0-28439 GCA_030248095.1 Ptycholaimellus sp. GST1_10 | reverse complement strand
TTCTCTGTGCTGTTCGCCATGCAACCAATGCATAGATTGCAGAGGTGCAGCAAAGGCTCCAGCTTCTCTGTGTTGTTCGCCATGCAACCAATGCATAGATTGCAAAGGTGCAGCAAAGGCTCCAGCTTCTCTGTGCTGTTCGCCATGCAACCAATGCATAGATTGCAGAGGTGCAGCAAAGGCTCCAGCTTACTCTGTGCTGTTCGCCATGCAACCAATGCATAGATTGCAGAGGTGCAGCAAAGGCTCCAGCTTCTCTGTGCTGTTCGCCATGCAACCAATGCATAGATTGCAGAGGTGCAGCAAAGGCTCCAGCTTCTCTGTGCTGTTCGCCATGCAACCAATGCATAGATTGCAGAGGTGCAGCAAAGGCTCCAGCTTCTCTGTGCTGTTCGCCATGCAACCAATGCATAGATTGCAGAGGTGCAGCAAAGGCTCCAGCTTCTCTGTGCTGTTGGCGTTACGCCAAAATGGCGTTACGCCGAAATGGCGTAACGCCGATTTGGCGTTACGCCGATTCGGCGTTACGCCGATTCGGCGTTACGCCATTTCGGCGTTACGCCATTTAGGCGTCACGCCATTTCGGTGTTACGCCGCATAGATTGCAGAGGTGCAGCAAAGGCTTCAGCTTCTCTGTGCTGTTCGCCATGCAACCAATGCATAGATTGCAAAGGTGCAGCAAAGGCTCCAGCTTCTCTGTGCTGTTCGCCATGCAACCAATGCCTAGATTGCAGAGGTGCAGCAAAGGCTCCAGCTTACTCTGTGCTGTTCGCCATGCAACCAATGCATAGATTGCAGAGGTGCAGCAAAGGCTCCAGCTTCTCTGTGCTGTTCGCCATGCAACCAATGCATAGATTGCAAAGGTGCAGCAAAGGCTCCAGCTTCTCTGTGCTGTTCGCCATGCAACCAATGCATAGATTGCAGAGGTGCAGCAAAGGCTCCAGCTTACTCTGTGCTGTTCGCCATGCAACCAATGCATAGATTGCAGAGGTGCAGCAAAGGCTCCAGCTTCTCTGTGCTGTTCGCCATGCAACCAATGCATAGATTGCAAAGGTGCAGCAAAGGCTCCAGCTTCTCTGTGCTGTTCGCCATGCAACCAATGCATAGATTGCAGAGGTGCAGCAAAGGCTCCAGCTTACTCTGTGCTGTTCGCCATGCAACCAATGCATAGATTGCAGAGGTGCAGCAAAGGCTCCAGCTTCTCTGTGCTGTTCGCCATGCAACCAATGCATAGATTGCAGAGGTGCAGCAAAGGCTTCAGCTTCTCTGTGCTGTTCGCCATGCAACCAATGCATAGATTGCAGAGGTGCAGCAAATGCTCCAGCTTCTCTGTGCTGTTCGCCATGCAACCAATGCATAGATTGCAGAGGTGCAGCAAAGGCTCCAGCTTCTCTGTGTTGTTGGCGTTACGCCGAAATGGCATTACGCCGAAATGGCGTAACGCCGATTTGGCGTTACGCCGATTCGGCGTTACGCCATTTCGGCGTTACGCCATTTAGGCGTCACGCTATTTCGGCGTTACGCCTCATAGATTGCAGAGGTGCAGCAAAGGCTTCAGCTTCTCAGTGCTGTTCGCCATGCAACCAATGCATAGATTGCAGAGGTGCAGCAAAGGCTCCAGCTTCTCTGTGCTGTTCGCCATGCAACCAATGCATAGATTGCAAAGGTGCAGCAAAGGCTCCAGCTTCTCTGTGCTGTTCGCCATGCAACCAATGCATAGATTGCAGAGGTGCAGCAAAGGCTCCAGCTTACTCTGTGCTGTTCGCCATGCAACCAATGCATAGATTGCAGAGGTGCAGCAAAGGCTCCAGCTTCTCTGTGCTGTTCGCCATGCAACCAATGCATAGATTACAGAGGTGCAGCAAAGGCTCCAGCTTCTCTGTGCTGTTCGCCATGCAACCAATGCATAGATTGCAGAGGTGCAGCAAAGGCTCCAGCTTCTCTGTGCTGTTCGCTGTTTAGCATAAAAAAATGGTTATTCTCAATGTATAATAGACAATAATACAATATCCCATATTGTATAACCCATAATATTGTATGTATAACGGGACTTATACCATATTCTAATGTGAATGTATGTATATTTTTTGGGACCCCTGTATTGTAATGTGAATGTATGTATAATTTTTGAAAAAAACGGCAACACTGGGTGATTTCAATACTGCTTGCACCTTTTTTGAGCACATGAACTGTAAAACATTTAACGTTAAACTGAATGGAAAAGATATTTTAACCGAACCCATTGAAACAAAATTTGTTATGAATACTACCAACACCAGTGATTTGGATACTAGTAAAAGTGATGCTAAAATCCCCTATCTCGCATTGATGGATATTTTTGGTAATATAAAAGATACAACTGCACCAACTCGTTTAACTTTGAAGCAGTTTCTGCAAGGAAAAACTGTCTGGCCATTAGAGCTGGGTAAATGTGGCGAAAAGGGTGGAACACACGGTATCATGGACTTTGAGGTTAGACTTTTCACATGCTTTTACTTGTATAATATTCATTACATGTTTGCAGTTTGCATTCGAGCCTGCAACTCCTGAACAAGCATGTGTGATTTGTTTTACTGAAAAAAGTGAGTCTGTACCGCTAAATGTGTGATACTACTATCGATAAATTGGAGCCTGTGAAAGATGTTGCACACACACATACAGAGAGCAAGCATGACCTATTTTACGCCCCTATTCAAAAGCTTCTTCCAGAACCTTTTGAATACGCCCGTAAAACAGGTCTATTTTAGC
This sequence comes from Ptycholaimellus sp. GST1_10, assembly GCA_030248095.1. NCBI lineage: Eukaryota > Metazoa > Nematoda > Chromadorea > Chromadorida > Chromadoridae > Ptycholaimellus > Ptycholaimellus sp. GST1_10. The sequence continues at coordinate 25,691 of JASANA010006079.1, read as the reverse complement.
AAGAAATAACAGACAACCACAATGTGCAGGCAGAGTCAACCTTTTTTTTATGCCTATAATTTTAAAAGCTTTCTACGAAACCTTTTAAAATTATACCCATAAAAAACGGTTTTATTCTAGAAAAATATTAGAACTGTGGGGTTTGCGTTGCAAACCCTTAGATTTTGACATTTAAATATTATTTACATGGAATGCTGGCCATTTACATGCCGATAAACTTCGTTTATCGACCTGTAAATGGTTTCGGCTTGCTTCCCTTTGGTCATCAAGCCTCGTGTCGGGGTCCATGCAGAGCTGGTTTTGCTACCGCAAAACCACTCTGAAAATATAACAAGGAGATTTTAGAACAGGTGGTGGTTTTGCATACGTTGTTATACAAAACCACCATCCTGGTTTTCCACGTTGTGGAAAACCAGGGAATATAACTATGTTATTTAACCTCTTGAAGCTCCAACAGATTTCAACTTTATATTCTGTGTATCCAGGAGAATATTTTATCTTAATTTTAGATTTACCATTGATATTTGTTTGATACTTCAGCTTCACCTGGTTTTCCTGATGGGAAAACCAGGGAAAATTGCTAAATTATTATAATATGTTTTGCCTTCTGCATGACAGGGGTTGCTAAGGTGGGCAACCCCAGTCATGGGTTTGGCAATGAAATATTACCCACCTAAATATAATTTTCCTTTCTGTGAATATATGGTTTCTATATTTATTGTAGATACAAAAAGAAAATTCCCTTCTACCATGGATTTTATTATATGGTATTAATGGATTGACAGGTTATAATTTTATTTGGAAAAACTTTTTAAAGAAATTATTTTATTACAGATGTGATTGCATTGTATATGTTGATGAAATATGTATCCATACATCAAGGTTGTAATGGTTGGTATATTGGGATACCTAAGTTATTAATGAATATATTTATTTGCAGAATTGATTGGTATCCATATTTTGATGGGAATATGGTTGGCATCCTGTAATATATTTGGGTTACACAGGTTTGATTTTAATTTCATTAAATACATGAAAAAGGATTAAATTGCAGGTGATGGAATATACAATACTTTGATGATATATTATTTGGTGATATTATTGGTTTGGTATTACAGGTAATGGTGTATAGAGCATTTTGATTTATTATTTGTGCTGAATATGATATTTGTGTTACCATATTTGTTGATATATATTTGTGATGAAAAATATATACTGAATCTGGTAACCCAGCCCCACCTATGTATGATTTTTGGTAATAGATTTCCTAGTTAAATTCAACTTGAATTGTGGTCACTCGGGACCCACCTATGTAGTGACTACCCCCTCTACTTCCACCCCAGCTTTGCGGTGCACTCCTCCCTCCTCCACTCCTCCTCTTCACAGCCCAGGAGCAGCCGCTCATCTACGCTCGCCAACACTGCCACTACGCCGCAGTGCTGGTAGAACAGTGGCGAACTGGGGACTACCCCCTCTACTTCCACCCCAGCTTTGCCGTGAGAGAACACTTCAGATGCCCTTGGAGAGAAATGAATGAATAATTGGAATAGCCCGTTGGAAAAGTCTTCCCATTTTTATGGCAATTGATAATGCTTTGTATACTCCGTGAGAATTATTGACTTGTAATAATTTAGAAAGCTTTTCAGTGCTTGGACACTAACGCTCGAAGTCTAGAAGTTCATAAACCCCTAAAGTTCATTGTTTGTTGGAAAACATTGAAATTGAAACGAATAGTTACTACAATAGATTTTAGCATATTACAGGGTTTGTATGATGAAGATATATATCTAAGAAGAAAGTGAGGCGTTTTTGCAGCGCCATATGCGGCGGATTACAGAAGCGGAGGCGGCTTTGGTACAGGCTGAATCAGATCGCACTTTCACCCAGCCTACCAGCATACTCTGCCACTCGTTGGCTTTTTGCAGTTCTATCAGAGGCATCATTTTGATCACCTTTTTTCTATTTCGTAATGAGTATTATTTCAGGTTTTGCTTTGCTTTTGCTTCATCTAATGACAAAATTGAAACTTGAGCCAATCTACGGCGAAGGAAGTCCTGCTGCTTCGACAACTGCAAGGAGCGTTCTATCTCATTGCCATCGCATACTCTACTTCCTTGCTTCTATTCATCCTTGAAATGATATTTGCCGTGACTCGCCATCTTTCGCATCGCTCTTATTGGCTCTAATCTTCCCATTCAATATGGTCTACGGCGAAGGAAATTTATCTGATTAGAGGACAGTGTAGCAGGAGCTGCAGAGCCTTTTGTAAGGTTACAAAGTATGCAGCAGTCTGCCAATCCATTCAATATTTGGATTGTGGCTAAACCTTCAGTAAGGTTGAGCGACTAGGAGGCTATTGCGAGCAGTAGTAGAAGGTTTCGTCCATTCATTTTCATGTTGCTGCGCCAACTACATTCAGGATTCTATCACATTCTATCACATTGCCATCGCACATTCTACTCCTTGAATTCTTGAAATGAGTTTTGCCGAGAGCTGAGTTTTGCCTTCGCATCGTTTTTACTGCCTTTAACATTCCCACTCAATATGGTCCCCTGAATAAAATGAAAAGCACTGACTTCCAAGTTCATGGTCAAATTTGGATCGATTAACGTCACTTCATTTGAGCACTAAGACATACATGATATCAATAAATAAATGAAAAATTATATAAATAAACAAAATCATATCACGCACACCTTTCCATAGTGAAATAGCAGGTTGCTACATTTTGAAGTGTAGTGGGGCAAAAGACGCAGGTAATTGATGTTATCAGATACTATGGATAGGTGAAATGACGCACCCGTGTTTATGATTTTTAGCAGAAGGGCAAAATGCATGTCATAAGCAGCTAGCAAATATGGATGAAGTCTGTTGTTGTATGATTGTATTGCAGTCTATGTCATTGGTCGTTATTTTCCTTAAATTACTGCGTGCATTAAACTACCTACTCCGTCAAAAACACATTATGTTAGCAAAAGTTCATTCCATTTTTATTTCCATAGCATGAGTCAGATTAATGCTGCCCACTGTAGAGAGCAAAAATTGATGACAAAATTAAGTATTGCAAATTATTGTTTTTATGTTATATGATCTAACAATCTAAGAGTAAAATGTTTTTGGAAAAGTTTCATTACTATATGATCAGTGTTGAAACATTCAGTTCTTCTCTTTTAAAAAGTTCCAATACTTCACAATGCAAATGATGTGCAAACGTGCCAAAATCTGCCAGAGTGGATTCGTTTAACAATATGTTTTTAACACTTTCAAAGTGATATTTAGCTGCGAACAAATCTTTGGGTGACTCAGCGCTCAAATGGGGTCAGCAGTGCGTGGCCCATTGCTTTTTCACTGCTCCTCTAAAACCTGTTCTCTTTCTCGCATGCGTTTTTCAACGTGCGCCGCCTTGATTTCTTCCAATGGATGTAACTGATTCTTCAGTAGCTGTGTGGGAAGAGCGAATTCCGTGAACAACAAAGAGGAAGGCGAGGCAACCAGAGCAAGGCTTCAGTGTCCCCAGAACCTTCCAGTCCCTGCTCCGTCCCGTTCCCGGAAGACTTCAGCAGACAGTGAACCTGGCCAATTGTGCAACATAAGCTGAGAAGTGAAGCAGAAAATCGATACACCAACAGGGGAGGAGCTGCAGCGAATAGTGTCTGTGTGGCGGGGGCGGGGGAACTTGTTTTCTGGGTCACTCCATCGTCATCTCTGCCCCAGTGCGGGATGGTAATCGGGTGGAGGGAGGGGAGGATAGGCGAGGGGCTAGCCGCACCCACCGCTCCGCCCCCTCTCCCCAGCCCCTTTCCTCTCCTCTCCTCCCCTGCTTCACTTCTCGAGTCCGCCTGCCTCTCAGGTCGCACTCCCAGCCGCCATGCTCCTCCTCGGTTTCATTTCCTTTCTACCCCTTACATTTACACCCACAGTTTCCACACGCAGTTTTTTTAAGAAAGGCAGAAAATAGTTTCAGCTTTATCGTGATTGATTCCGTGACATGGAGGATAATACTAATACAGGATTCGCGGTGCTGAGCCTGTACGCCGTGGCCCAGGCCGCCAATTCGGAGTGCTCGTCAGGTGAGTGGTGGTGGGGGAAGCAAATGTGGTGTGAATAAGACAGAGCTAGTACAGTGAGCCAGATCCTGCCCTCACCGGAGCGCTACTTCCAGCGCAATGCGGCCAACTTTCCCACCGAGATCTACCGCACCTTCCAGGGCTCCCTGGCTGAGCAGTGCAGCCGTTTCAGGTGGAAACACCTCCCTCCCATCAGGCTATGGCGAGGGAGGGAAGCATGGAATGGATGACTGCAGACTACCAACGGACCCTGAGCTGTGTCTGCCGGACAAGCGGGGCGGGCAGAAGTGCGACCTCTGCGGGCCCACCCCGGCCCAGTTCTTCAAGTACCCCTTCTGGTCCGAGTTCAACACCATCAAGAAGGTCTGGAGGGCTGGCTGGGGGTGTGAGGAAGGAAGAGGGGTTGTTTTGAAGGAGGCGGATGGCCTGTACGGGGCGGAGAAGCGGACGGACACGACGCACTGCATGCGCTGCTTCGCCTGGGCCCTCCCGCACAACGCCAGCTTGTCCGCCGGCATGAACGTCAACCCCGCCGCGGACGTCGTCAAGGACTCCGTCACCGTCTCCCTGCGCATTCCCTGCGCTGACGAGAAAAAGGTCTCCCACCCACACCCTCCCAGCCTCCCTCCCAAACTCTAGCCTCCCAGACTCCTAAGCTGGTCTGTAGGTGAATGGGCAGCCGGCCTTCATGCAGCCGGACCCAGAGCAGCTGGCCGGCTACGATGCACGGATCGAGGCCCTTGGCATCGCATTCCACCCCTGCACCATTCTCCTCAAGGCCCTTGGCACCACTGGCGACCCCGACAGGCCCCTTTGCGCCGTCGACGACCTCAAAGCTAGGCAGGCCCAGGCCTTTCAACTCAGCCAAGCTAAGGCAGCGCCCCAATTCTGCTTCTCTCCCAGCATCAGCCGCTGCCCCATTGCAGGATCAGTACATCACATCATTCGTGATGCAGCGGAAGGTGGTGAGCGACACTGGGGAGCTGGAATGGGTGCCCGTCAACGCCTTCAAAGAGACGCTGATGGAGATCCCCTTCGGGCAGATGCACCTCATCCAGGTCCATCCAATCACCCCCCATCCCATCTATTCCAGCCAATAAATGTTCTCTCAGGCCAAAGTGTCGGCCCAGGCGGGCTTCGAGGGCTGGACGGCGGACGACTCCCTGCTGCTGCCCAGCACCACGCAGCAGTACAAGCAGATCCAGGCCTCGGCGGCGGACGGGCGCTACGGGTGCTCCGTCTACGAGTACCACATGGTCGTCGCCTCCCCCGGACAGATACGCACCGCCTGCTGGCTCACTCCCCTATTCGACGTCCTCCTTCTTCATCTACCTTCCTCTCACCACGCCCCCAACCGATCCGCATGCACAGGAGGCAGCCAGCAAGGCGGAGTACGTGAAGGTGGAGCGTGAGCGGGAGGTTGAGATCCAAACGAAGGTGCAGGGCGGCCTAGTGGAAGCTTACAAGAAGTTCTAGAGCACCTCTCTCCCCTGCCCCCTTCCAATGGCCGTATTGACAGGCAAGTGGAGTCGGCGCTGGCGCTGTGCAAGGAGAAGGTGGGGGAGAGGGGTTTGGCGCTCTTCTGCCGCAACGTCTGCCGGCAGAACCCCCTCGCCATCGACGCCTGCCGCCCCTGGCTAGGCAACAGTGGCGGCATCCAGATACCCTCCACAGCCTTCGGCGCACGCCGAGGACCACGATTCGGCTTCAACGGATGATCCCCACCTCCTCCATCTTCTTCCTCTCCCTCTTGCTTCCACTCTTTCGCTTCACCTCGCACCACAAAGATTACTAGGCCTCAGAGCCTGCTCATTCCACCCGTTCAGCGTGTAGCATGAAAGAAGAGAACAGGAAAGGAGAAAGGGAAGGCCAAACAGAAAGGTTTAAGACACAGAATCTGATAGCCTCGAGATGGCCTCTATGAGAGGAATTCCATATTTGAAAAATGAAGTTTCTCTGATTTGAACGACTTTGTGCCACAATCCAAGGCAATTTAGTTCTCATCACTGTTCCCCAGCCATTTCCCAAAAAACGGTTTTGTTGACCGGATATGGTCACTTTTGTAACATGCACTTTTTTGGGTCTTTGAAACCTGCAATTTCAGTTTTTTTTAAATTTTGACAAAGAAATTTTAGATCAGTGTGGATCATTATATATCAATCGAAAGGCAATTTGGAAACAAAAAAGGTGGCATACTTGAATTTTGCCATAAATTGTTCTGAAAGACGTAATTTTGAAAAATCGAATATTTCGGTTTTTCAATTTTGGCACAAAAAAACTGATAACTCAAATTTGAGTGGTTCTGCCAAGGGGTAGACCATAACCACGTTAAAATTCAGATTCTTGTGGTCATGTTGATATATAACTCGTTAGGTTTTGGTCTGACATCATCAGGATTTTTTTAGATTGAAAATTTTAACTCATCATTTGGCCCTATGTTAAAGCTTAGGCAAAATTTCCGGAAAAAAATTGTTGTCTCAGATTTCCATTTTTACAGCCTAAATATCTTCTTTAGGGTCCAATACACCCTACTGCCACATTGGTTTCCTTTGTTTTAGTTCAAAATTGGTAAATCCTGAATCGACTATTTCATATGCTTAAGCATAGGACTTCCCAGGCTTGAACAAATATTTCTCTGTAGCAGCTGAACGGCTAAGAATTGCACACACGACTTGTTTTGTTCACAATTCATATATTCTGATTCTAAATCTGTGCTTACTTTTCTGATTAGTGAAGAAACCACCTACTTGCCCTTTTGAGTGACGAACTTATCTAAAATTTCTTTGTCAAAATTTTCAAAAAACTGAAATTGCAGGTTTCAAAGGCCCAAAAAAGTGCATGTTACAAAAGTGACCAAATCCGGTCAACAAAACCATTTTTTGGGAAATGGCTGGGGCACAGAGATGAGAACTAAAATGCCTTGGATTGTGGCACAAAGTCATTCGAATCAGAGAAACTTCATTTTCCAAATCTGGAATCTCACATTTTGAGCCTATCAAATTCCGTCTCTTAAGAACAGGCGGGGAGCAAGAATGGAGCTTAGTGCTGGTGTTATAGGGAGTATAGTGCGTAGGTGAGTGAAGATGAGGCGGGAGGGCCAGAGTGATTGGCCCCATTGCCCATTCCGATACGCCACGGCCAATGGTCGTTGTCCAGTTCTCACGGACGCTTCCCTGGCCTCCTTTCTGGCCAACTCTAGGCCTTGCTGGTGCAACTGCTGGCTGCCCTTTTGCGCAGAAGCCTGAGGATGAGGCAATGCGGCTGGCTGACAGCCTGGCTCCTGCTGGCAGTGGAGGCCGATGGAGTGCAGTATGGACCGGCGCCCGGCTACGGAGTCCCGTCCACGGCCTTTGCCACGCCGGCGCCCGATTGCGACCCCTGCGCTGGGCGCTGGCGCCTTGCTTGTGAGTCCCCAAGGGGCACCTGCCAGGTTTCTTTCTCCTTCTTTTTCATCCCTAAACAACCGGAACAACAGAGCAGCAATTAAGGGACTCTGAAAATGAAAGAAGAGGCGGGGGTTTAGCTTGGGCATTCAGTGCTCTGCGTTTTACCAATTACACTTATCAACTTTTTATACCACTTTTGGCAGCATGGCTAGCTTTTGGCTGCTGCCAATCAGCCTGGTAAGTTTGGAAATGTTTGCTGATTTCATTTTCTACAGCAAGCCAACATACAAAGCCTCATCTCATAACTGAGCTGGCAGGCACTGGCCGGGAGTCCGTTCCTGGCCCTGTGCCGGGAGTGCGGCGCCTGTCTCGGATCCCTACCCACCGCCGGCCCACCCGGCAAGCCGCCTCCTGCCCAGTCCTCCTACGCACCCGCCGCCACCCAACAGCCTCCACCACCCACTCCAGCGCCTACCAACCCTCGACTAACCCCTCCTCCACCCACTGCCGAGGCACCATCTCCTCCCAACCCCTTCCTTTGCTACTACAGCCCTTTTTCTAGTACTACTACGAGTACTACGAGGTCACAGAACCCCTACCCGATTACGCCCAGCCGGGCAACGGCGTCCAGCGAACCACCAACCAGCCTTTCCCCACCTACACCGATCCACCTACCCTGCCCACTCGTACCCCTCCACCGCCACCTTCATCTCTGCTCTTCCTCTAGAGTCCCTTTCAGCTGGCTCTGATGACGGCTACGGCCTGCCCGACTCCGGACCCCCGCCCCCGCCACCGCCTGCCTCCTCAGCCCCCGCGCCCTCAGCCGCAGCCCCCGGCGATGCCTACGGCTCTGCCCAGCCTTCGCCCCAGCTGCCCTACGCTCGCCTCGCACTGTAGCACTTTCTGGAAGAAGCTGATCCTGAAAAGAGGTTGGAGAGAGGTTGGAGGCGAGACTCGAGCATTCTGGAGCGGTGGAGCGAGGATCGGGCTCAGTCGCCGGAGTCCCGCTCCCTCGTCGACGACGGCCAACCCCCACCTACACCATCCGTCCCTAGAGCCGCAGTCTACCAGCCTGTTACACCACAATACCTTTGACATGCCAGTTCCTTGTGCCTGGACTGCCTTTGACGGATATGCTCTCTCAGTGATTCTCTGGAGTTGGGTGGAAAGGCTGTTTGCAGCGTTTGGGACGGCGGTTGAAGAAGGTGCGTCGGGTGGGGCGGAAGGAAGGCGCGGCAAAGCGACGCCGTCTCGCGCTCAAGGAAGCACGTCCAGGGGCCAGAAGCAGAGCAGGAGAAGGCAGTAGGAGCAGACTGAGGGAGCCTCTCGTCTTGGACAATGAGCCCCCGCCCGAACCCCTGCGCAACCCCGCAGTGCTCTCCGGCGCTCGTCTCACCAGCATTCGGGCTGCCGTTGCCAACGGTTTTCCATCAATCTTTTTCATCCTCTTTTAATCTTACAATTAGTTGTTGACTCCTGAAGGAGTTAATCATTTCAAACGACTACTTTGAAACTGTCAAAAAGCGAGAGAAGCCGAGCTAGAGAGTGCGAAAAGGAGGAAGGGTTGAGGGGAATGCGATGACCAAGATGGGAACTGCCAGTACTGGGCCTTCCACCACCATTGCGACAGCAATCGATGGATGCGCATCGCTTGTCCCAAGAGCTGCGACACCTGTCCACACCTACCGCCCTCCAAGCCTTAGGCTCCTCTTTCGGCTCACGCCTAGTTTCCCCTCCCCATGGGCCATAACCCCCCCACCATGCCGCGGTTCACCGGCCCCCCAGGGATGACCCCCCCCATCTTGAAGAGCTCCCCCCAACCTTTTACCATACCCCCACGCCTAACTCGTACCCTGAGTTGATAATAGGTGAAATTGTGTCTTGGGGGGGGGAAACTAGTCGTCAAAACTCTTGGGGGGGGGAAACGAGTCCTCATTTTGACGAACTAGTTTCCTCCCCCCCCAAGAAACATTTCCACCTATTTTCACCTAATTTTACTGCTGAGCCGTATCAACTAGGGGACGAGTTAGCGCAGGGGTGTGTGGGTATAGGTAAAATTCTTGGGGGGAACCTTCATGGGGGGGGAAACCTTCATGGGGGGGGAAACTTTCATGAGGGGGGGGGCTTATCTGCTTGGGGGGAAATCTCATGGGGGGGGGAAACCAGGTGTCAGCCCCTCTTTCTTCCCTTCCCATTTCCTTCCTCCATCACTCTATCTTTTGCCTTGCATATACAATTTCTTTCTCCAAACATTGGCAGGACACAGAGAAGGAGTAGAGGAGAGCAACAAGGACAAAAGGCCTCTCCTGCATACACACAGAAAGCATGCACATTGGACAGGTGCACATTGAGGATGAATAGACAAGCACATCTCTTTATGAGCAAAGCATGACGAGGAGAGCTGAAAATTTTGGGACAAAAATATTTGCACTAAACAATTCGACGTAAAACAAGCGAATGTTCAAATTTTCCATTAAACATGCGCTGATTGCTGCTAATATTCCGCTCGCCAAAAAATGGCCGCACAACAAAAAGGAGGGCTAGCAAGTGAGGAAGATTGCGGAAAAGCACTGGCAACTGCTGCCTTTCCCGCATGCGAAAGAGCACTGAGAAGCCTAGTTCATTGTCTGGGCATCTGTGGAGAGTTGGCGGGAGCAGTGATCAGCTAGGAGGCGGCGTTGGAGGGGTTGCGCAAGTGGGAGGAGGAGCGTCGCGTTTCTCGCATTCCAACCCTGCCTCCGCCACTTTTTCTTGGCTGCAACATCTTCTCTTCTCTATTTCTGTGGCCTTTCAACTCTTCCCATGCCAGGCTGTGACAAAAAATCAGCTCATTTGTAAAGTCATGAGGGTATAGGCAAATCACAAAATTAAGCTTAGTTCATCTCCAATCATCCACACCCTCTTCATGAGCAGGAATTTCAAGGCGGGCGGCATAATTGGCAATGCCACACTGATCGTGGGTCACGGCTGGCGTAATTAATATCCCAGGGCCCATAATGCAAAGCGAAGGGGTTGAAGGCCGTAAGAGCCTGTAGGGGAGAGAAGGAAGGAGAGACCTTGGGCAGTGCGAGGGCGGATTTGGCAGCGCGGGCGAGGCGAGCGCGCGGGAGCGGGGAGATGGGCGGAAGGCCTTCGCCGGAGCGTCGTTTGCTGCCGCCAGCCGCCGGGGAGCGTCTGGCCAGTCTGCTGGAATTGAGGCCCCGCACACTCCAGGACCCCCTCATCACCACAAAAGGAAGGCTCAATCATCTTCCCATGACCTGCTTTGGGGTTGGAGGGCGCGGTATCCTTTGATGACCAAGCATTTGGTTGGGGCTGATTAAGAGGCAGTTTGCGAGAGGATTGAGAGGCTCGTAGGAGGGGCCATGAGAATTGAAGGTTCGAGTTGGGAATCGTGATCAGGCTATGGTTTTGGTCCATTTAGTCGCGACTCAGCCAACAAACTGGCTCAAAATATTGCTTAATCGCTGAGAAATGGTATTTTCTAACACTACTTTTGACCATGGATGACAAAAATCGATTTTTGGCAAATTTCAACTAGTTTTTTTTGACCAACCACAGACTATTATATATCAACCAACGCAAAACTATGGACAAAATTTCATAGTGACAACTGATTTTTTATTTAATTGATTTTCAAAAAACGATTTTTGCATTTAATTTAGGCACAAAAAAACTGATTTCAAAAATGATCAAATAATTTAGGCTAAGACTAGGCTATTATCACACTTGCGTCATTTCGGCAATATAGGACTTCTGAAAGGCCATGATTACAAATCGGCAAAAATTTTATTTCAACTTATGTTATAACATAGGCACGAAAAATTGTTCCAAATTTTTTGGCATGAAATGTTCAATTACCAACCGCTGTATCATTTGTTTCTTATACTTTGTCCACCGCTCGTGATGCCATTTTCTATGATATAGCATAGGCAATGTTAAAGCATAGGAAAATGGGCATTTCAGTTTGAGCAGATTCAAACAATTCTGGGGAAAATAATGATACAGCGGGGTGGAGGGAGTCGTAATTCAACATTTCATGCCGAAAAATTCAAAATTTGGGAACAAAATTTTTTGGCCATTTTTTGCCTATGTTATAACATAGGGCTAAAATTGAAGTGCAATTTTCAATCAAAAATTTTTCCGATTCATACATCGCCTTTTGCAAAGTATTATATACCAAATGACGGCAAGAATGTGACAAAAGATAGGCTAGGTCTTAGCCTCTAATTATTTGATCATTTTTGGAATCGTTTTTTTGTGCCTAAAATTGCAAAATGCGAAAATCGGTTTTTTGGAAAATCATTAAAATTTTCCTTTGGAAAAAATCATTGTCACTATGGAATTTGTTATAGTTTTGCGGTTCGATTGATATATAATAGTCTGTGGTTGGTCAAAAAACTTGGTTGACTTTGCCAAATCGATTTTTAGGTCTCCATAGGTCAAAAGTAGGTGTTAGAAAATGGCCATCTCTCGCGATTAAGCATATTTTGAGCCAGGGTTTGTTGGGCTGAATCCCTAATGGACCACCATGGCCTATCCGATTCCCCTCGACCTTTGATTTTTGCTAAGTGGAATAGCCCCTCTGAATCCTCTCGCAAACCGCCTCTTAAGAGGAAGCATGAGGAGGTGGCCAGGGACTCAGCGGGTAAGAATGGGAGGTTTGCGGGGCCCCCGGGTGAGGAGGGAAGCGTTAGTGACGATGACGCCTGATTGTTGGCTGGGACTGGGTTGGCAGTAAATGAAACCTTTGAGAGATAGTGCTTTTGCGAAGCGAGGACGATTGGACTGCCGCTGGCAAGGCTGATGTGGACGCTCGCTGACCTCTTTAATATTCATCTTCATGCTTTGTTGATGTAATAATACGGTGCGATTGGATAATTCTCAATAATCTTGTTATTGGCTTAGTTTCGTAGCAAATAGGTGAGGACGCTGGATTTTCGGCAGTTGGCACGGGCTTTGTGTGAAAAGCGGACTGACTAATGCCACGCGCAAGGTGAACAGCTGCTCTCCTTTCTTCACACACTCCAGCTTATGGAAAGTTGCCAGGTTGTAAAACATCAAAAATTCTGTCTCCTGCTCACTATTTAGTTCAAGGCTGATTGGAAAAAGCTCAGCAAAGAAGTGTTGCTTTAGTGAGCACTACTGAAAATGCAACCTTAGTATCTTGGGCGGCTGACCGACTGGTTTGGTGAGCTCCTTGGCCGTCTCCTTGCCACTGGTCTGGAGAAGGGGAGGAATAGGTGAGCAGAGCAGAGCAGCGAAGGCGAGAGGGCCTAACCGTCTGCACTCTGGGGACCTTCCTGGGCAGGCTGTTGGTGCCCGGGGGGCTGGGCGGGGGCGGAGGCTGGTTGAAGTTTAGGCGGCGGGTGGCGGTAGCTGCTGGGGAGTCAGGCTCTTCGCGTATGGGCGGGTGCTGAAGGCCGGGTGCCTTCGCCGCTCGCGTGGGCGGCCCCATCGGCTTGATCGGCGTCGTCGGACTCGTATACCTCAATCACAGACACTCAGTCCTTGTCATTCACTTACTGCTCAAATTAAGATGCATGGGCCAGGCTGACAATCCTTTTTATAAATATGGTTGCCTTTGGAGGATTATAATCTGGGGTGTTTAGAAAAAACAGCTTAATCGGGGCTTTTTGGAGCTAAAATTAGTTGTAGCCAGTCTTCTCCTCCATTTAGGATGCATAGAAACCGAGGATTGGCGGCCAGAGCGGCCTTCTGGGCATCGTGAATGGAGCGGCGGGAGAGGGGATGAGGTTGGGGCGAATGCGGAGGATGATGAGGGAGGCGATGGTTGCTGGCTTTGGAGGCCTTGATGGCTAGCAGCCGATCGCCTTGACTATGACCCTCTGCGTCCAGCTTTGTCTGCAAAACTTCGCTCATAGTTATCAGCATAAGAACCAAAGCACACAGATCATCATAGCCTGGCAAAAAGAAAAGTTACGTTTTCGTTCCAACTCGCTAAAAACGAAACTGATAACTGAAAAATATATATCTTTGATTGAACTCTTTATTTTACATGAAATAATGCTGTCATCTACTAATGATGAAAGCAGGGGAGCGAATAAGAAGAAGAGAGAAAGCAGAACCTCGTCAGGAAGTGAAGCCTGGGTAGCGCGAGTCTCGTCGCCGGCGGCCAGGCGAATGTCCGTCACCTGGTGCGTCAGCTGCCCCACGCCCCCATTCACAGTCGCCTTCGGCAAGCTCTTCGCACTCCGCAGAATAGCCGCGCTCTTGCTCAGCCCCTTCTGTACCCTCTCCCTCATCCTCATCTTCCCTGCGAGAAGACAGAGGCAGATGACAACCGACATGAGAGGCCCCGGACCTGCGCAGGGCGTGGCCTTCTTGCCGGCGAACTTCCCCAGGCTCCAGCACCACTCCTGCTTCCTGTACACAGGCTGAGGATAGGGGGAGGAGACGAGGATAGGAGGAGTAGGAGGGAACTCAATCAGCCACTGCTGCTGTGGGCCGATGATGGATCCAGGGCGACAGATGCGACACCAGGCCATCACCTCCGCAGCCGTCAGCCCGAAGTCCCGCATCATCCAGCAGCCGATCAGCGTTCCCGTCCTTCCCAGCCCAGCTGTGAACCAAAGCCTTTCATTCACACCCTGCAGGTGCGATGGAGCGAAGGAGGGAACCTTTGCAGTGGACGGCGCAAGCGCCGGGGGATGAATCGACGGCGGCGAGGAACTTGCGAACGATGGCGTCGGATGGGGTGGATCCGTCGACGAAGTATAGGTCCACGTGCCGGAAGCCGGCCTCAGTGAAGCGGGCGGCCTCGTAGACCTTCTTGTTCAGGCGGATGATCGTCGTCACATTGTGCGCCCGGAAGTAGTCGAAGTAGACCTAGGGGTCGGAGGGGTTGGATGGAAAAGGAGCAAGGGCAGGAAACCTCAGGAGCATGATAAGGGTATCCGTTCTCCACGACGGAGGCGGCGTGAGGGCCGCAGAAGGCGAGGAACTTGTCGGGGACCAGCCAATTGAAGTCCCCGGTCTCCACCCGCTCGTAGTACTCGTACTCCTCCACGTCGAAGTTCCCGAAGTCCAGCCAGCCGAGCCGAAGGGCCGCCTTCAATGAGATTCCTATTTTCACACTACCTCAAACGCAGCCTCCCAAACCTTGACGCCGCGCCAGACGTCGAGTAGATGGAGGTCGTAGGTGGACGGCCCCATGGCCGCGTCCCGGAAGCCGATGAAGGCGGCGGCCGGCTCTTGCGCCACCGCAAACCGACGCCACAGATCCTCCGGCTCCGCGCCCGCGTAGATGATCGCATAGGCACCGACCTGGAAAAGAATAAGTTAGGGGGGAGAGAAAGGAAGGGGGAGAAGGGAAGAGGAGATGGGTGGGAGGAAGGACGGGGGGAAGGGGGATGGGGCTGTAAGAGGGAACGAGATAAGCGGCGTTGACGCGACGCTGAGGGTGCAGAGTGGTGTAGTGGAGGAGGCGTTTGCGACTGGAGGCCAGCTTGCGGCGGAGACGCTCGCAGTAGCGGAACAGCACCGCCTCATTCAGTGGCCCAAAGTCGTTGTAGAAGCTGCAAGAATGTCTTTTCACTTCTTCTATCTTTTCAGGCAAGGAATGGGCAGAGAAAGAACCTTTCATATGTGACCTGGTTGTCTACGCAGAAGAGGTGCGTGCTGGCGTTGGACTTTGGGCTGCCCTCCACCGTGTGGAAGTACAGGCGGTCTGCAATTACGTCTTCCTTCTACTTTTATCATTATTTCGGAAGAAGAAGGCAAAGACTGGGCATATTTGTCTCCAATTCGCTGTTCCGCAATTAACGAAAGGATCCAAAAAAGGCAAAAAAGATTTTCTTCTCTGCAGGCAGCAATTAGGGAAAGAAGGTAAATTGGAAGGGGAAGAGGCAGGGGGACCTTTAATGATCTCGACAGGGGATCCGTAGGCGACGCCGGAGAAGAATGGCTTCCCGCTCCTGGCGCTGGCCTCCAGCTCCGGCATCCTCTCCTCTGCAGAGCCCCCATTCCCCATCACTCACTATCCCCAGAGCACGCGTCTGCCGCGATAGTCCCCCCTGCTTCTCTGTTCACATGCACCTACACTCATAGCGCATACTCACACCTACACAGCCCGCCTATGCTTTCTAGCACCCCCAGCCCTCTTCCTGGCAGTCTGCCTAGCAGCTCAGCCTTGTTCATTGTCCCTTCAGCAAGGCTTGTGTCTTCTAATCTGGCCCTATTGAGCGGCTTTGGCCCACTTCCAATGCAATCGTCCAGGTCAAACAGTAGCTGCATAAAAAGCATGGAATAAGTTTGGAGCAAAGGAAGGGAGAGAGGATGGGAGGGAGGCGGTGGCTGGGCAGTGAATGAGCAGTGTGGTTGGCTAGATGAGGGATAAGCAAGGTAAAGAGGGTGTTTGAGGGGTGTAGGAGGGAGTGGGTAGGGGGCCATCAGATGGGAGGAGACACCAGCGCGCGCTCTGCTTTGGTAGAGGGGGGAGGGGAGGTGTGCGTGGGTGTGTGGGGGAAGGGGGCGATGAATTTTGAACCGGTCTAGGGCCGTGCGCAGAAAGAGGTTGTAAAAATCGAAGCCCGTGTCTTGGCGCGATCAGAGATTGCCCTGGCCTACGATAGCCGACTATCCCTGCCTCACTACCGCTACACTAATCCATAGTGGGAAAACATTCCCAAAACATTTGCGAAATGTTATCCCAATACATTTGCCAAATGTTATACATTTGCGAAATGTTTTCCTTTACAAAACATTTGCGAAATGTTTTCTTTTCAACAAAATTTGCGAAATGTTTTCCCACAGCATTTCTGAAATGGTTTCCCAAAACATGAGCGAAATGTTTTCCCAAAACATTTGCCAAATGTTTTCCTTTCAAAAACATTTGCCAAATGTTTTCCTTTCAAAAACATTTGCGAAATGTTTCTTTCAAAAACGTTTGCGAAATGTTTTTCTTTCAAAAACATTTGTGAATTGCTTTTCTTTCAAAAACATTTGCGAAATGTTTATTTTTTAAAAACATTTGCGAAATGAATTTCTTTCAAAAACATTTGCGAAATGTTTTCCCAAAACATTTGCGAAATGTTTTCCCAAAACATTTGCGAAATGTTATTCCAAAACATTTGCGAAATGTTATTCCAAAACATTTGAGAAATGTTATCCCAAAACATTTGCGAAATGTTTTCCTTTACAAAACATTTGCGAAATGTTTTCTTTTCAACAAAATTTGAGAAATGTTTTCCCACAGCATTTTTGAAATGTTTTCATAAAACATTTGCGAATTGTTTTTCCAAAACATTTTGTGAATGTTTTCCCAAAACATTTGCAAAATGTTTTCTCAAACCATTTGCAAAATGTTTTCTCAAAACATTTGCGAATTGTTTTCTTTTCAAAACATTTGCGAAATGTTTCCCTTTCAAAAACATTTGCGAATCGTTTACCTTTCAAAACATTTGCAAAATGTTTTCCTTTCAAAAACATTTGCGAAATGTTTTCCCCTCCAGTACTTTGCCGGACAATACACTTTGCCGGACTATTTGTTTTTTCAATTTTTCTGAAGTTCTTGTGTTGGCTTCGCCCTACTCCTGGTACTATTGTCAGTCCTTGGTACTCCACGACTGGAGGGCGTAGCCATAGTAGCTCCCTATCGGTCGCTACGAAAACTATGGGTCAAAAACAAAATGTCCGGCAATGTGAAAAGTCCGGCAAAGAACTGACACCATGTTCCCTTTTCAACACATTACCCCCTCTGAGCCTTTTTTCAAAAAGTAGAAGCTCGACGTTTGTGCTGACCTCATGGCGTGTTCTTAGCAGGAGGTTGGATTGGTGTAGTTGTGGCAGCACGAAGTTGGATATAAACTCATTATTTAACTCCGTGGTGGCAGCAGTTGAGGTTGCTGTCCTGCTCATCAAAGTCCCATCGTCCTCATAGTTCGTTTTGACAATAGAAAAATTGGGATATTGCTGTTGAAAGCGAACTGAAGATGTAGAATGCAAACCAAGGAGTTGAAGATGCGGCGAATGATGGAGGGTGAAATGGCAGTGGACGCAGAGCCATGCAGAATGTTTCTACTTTAATTTGTGAAACATTACATAGTAGGATACGTGTCCCCAGGTGACAGGCAGTCTGGCAGTTGTGCTATGCCGCGCCCTCTTATGTCTCTTGAAACAAGCGAGGCCCATCCGACAAGAGCTAGCACCCCTAGAAAACTGGTCGTTTAATCTGGTATATATAGCCAAGCAGGCTGCCCCAGGGGGTTAATCGCCATCTAAACTGCTCTTGCGATTTCAGTTACACAAGCTTACATTTTATCGCTTGTTTGTTTGTTTGTCATCTCTCTGGCACCAACTGGAATACAAATGTAGGCATAGAGTTTGAGAGTGACGCAAAAGTTCTGAAGACGTCCAGGAGAAAAAGAGTGTGTACATTCGACAGAATGCTATCACACAGTGCTCGGAAGTGAGCCAGTAATCACATAGGTTTTGAGGGAATGCCAGAGAGGAACAATGATAGGGAGCCTAATTTCTCTCATCAGGCATCAGATTCCAAGTAGTGACCACCCGATTGCTAAAGTGTCTTTGTCCGTGCTGTGATGGTATGAGCTCCTTGCTTAGGCGGAAATTGTGTTGCAGCTGTCTTGGAATGTTCTTGCGGGTCAGGACCAGTGGTCGGTAAACGCAAAAAAAATCCTGTTTTCCATTTGCAAGTGCTTTCCGTTTTTTTCATTTTTTTTCCGTCGGTGTGAATGCAATTGGTTTTCCATGCGTTTATGGCCAATTTAGGATTCCATATTTTTCGTTTACAAGTTCCGTTTACTGATACCCGTTTACCTGTCAATTTTTTTTCCTGAAAAATGCAGGTGAAACCAACGCTGAAGGCAAAAAAGCAACGCCAAAAGTCTCAAAGTGGCAGGCAACTAAACGGGCAAATCTAGAGCTCCTTAGCAAGCTTTTTGTTGACCTGGAAGAGCAGCTCAGTCTGCACAGTCTTCTCTCCCAATCGATTGCGACGGCTGTTTAGAAGGAGGCCCATGGAAGAAAAAATGCGCTCAGCATCAGCAGAGGAACTAGGGAGGGACAGGATTGGGATGGCTAGGTTGCGGAGGATGTTGTTCTTGACCCAAAGGGCAGCTCGTTCCCCCTCCCCTCCACCGATTTTCAGCTGGGCTGAAAATACGTAGAAATGGGCTCGCTACAGCCTCAAACGTGAAGGCAGGTCGAAAAACCTGCAAATTTCGAGTTTCAGCGAGTTAAAGTTACCTAATTGGCCATTTCTCCAGTTTTTTCCTACAAAACATTAACAAAATGGGTATCGATCGAAAGCTAACAGTCTCCCTGACCTGCCTGTGCCCTTAGTGTGTCATGAAAATGTGCTTGAAACGAAAAATGATTCATTTTTGAACCAACTAACAAAAAATCAATTTTTCAATTTTTATCAAAAACCATCATTTTCATATATGCAACTTGCTTATTCGCGCAAATGACTATTATTTTTGAAGTTTACGTAAAATTTTGGTCTAGAAAACGTTGAGAAATGTTGCAAAAGGGGGTGGGCCAAAAAAGTTACAAGCACTTTTCTATGCTGCAATCGAGAACGGCCCTATGTTATAACATAGGGCACTTTGGCAAAAGTTAAATTTTGGCACTAAAAAACTTCCTGCTCCTTTGGAAATAAAAATTGTTCAATTTCCTTTTGTGAGCTTACTAATATAAGCCTTATGCAAATATCGGTTAAGAAAAAAGAATATGTTTCCAACTAAATTTTCGAAAAAAGGGCCAAAGATTGAGGACAACTCCCATATTTGCCCTATGCTATAACATAGGCAAAATATGACCAAAAAAATTTCTGTCTTGAATTTCGATTCCAATGGCCTAAATCGTTGCTCCAACTTCAGACACACGAGAAAATATCATTTTTATGCCCAAATTTGTCGTATTTTGAAATCTGAAAATTTTGACTTTTTTGACCATCTCAGCCTCACACTATGAGAAAAACCCGAAATTTGCAAATTTCAAATTATGACAAATTTGGGCATAAAAATGATATTTTCTCGTGTGTCTGAAGTTGGAGCAACGATTTAGGCCATTGGAATCGAAATTCAAGACAGAAATTTTTTTGGTCATATTTTGCCTATGTTATAGCATAGGGCAAATATGGGAGTTGTCCTCAATCTTTGGCCCTTTTTTCGAAAATTTAGTTGGAAACATATTCTTTTTTCTTAACCGATATTTGCATAAGGCTTATATTAGTAAGCTCACAAAAGGAAATTGAACAATTTTTATTTCCAAAGGAGCAGGAAGTTTTTTAGTGCCAAAATTTAACTTTTGCCAAAGTGCCCTATGTTATAACATAGGGCCGTTCTCGATTGCAGCATAGAAAAGTGCTTGTAACTTTTTTGGCCCACCCCCTTTTGCAACATTTCTCAGCGTTTTCTAGACCAAAATTTTACGTAAACTTCAAAAATAATAGTCATTTGCGCGAATAAGCAAGTTGCATATATGAAAATGATGGTTTTTGATAAAAATTGAAAAATTGATTTTTTGTTAGTTGGTTCAAAAATGAATCATTTTTCGTTTCAAGCACATTTTCATGACAGACTAAGGGCACAGGCAGGTCAGGGAGACTGTTAGCTTTCGATCGATACCCATTTTGTTAATGTTTTGTAGGAAAAAACTGGAGAAATGGCCAATTAGGTAACTTTAACTAGCTGAAACTCGAAATTTGCAGGTTTTTCGACCTGCCTTCACGTTTGAGGCTGTAGCGAGCCCATTTCTACTTATTTTCAGCCCAAATTTGGTGGAGTTACATAAAAAAGGATGGAGATTAAGAATCTGCAATAAAAAAAGGGGGGTCAAAAAATTTATGTCCGGTCCCCCTTGTAAGATTCGCCATCCTATCAAAAACCAGGTCTTAATTTGGGTATGGCAAATGGAAAGTATTCGCGTAAAGCTAGCCTTTGTATGCTGCTTCCAGAGCCTTCCATTCGTCCGGCCAGTCCGCGGCGTGATGGGTCTTGAAGTGTGAGATGATGTTGTAGACGACTCCCACTACCTCGTGCGTGCAGGGCTTCTTCTCCTTCTTCAGTGGCGTGGCGCACCAGACCTTGCCCCCGCTCTTGGTCCCTATCCAGCCATTGGGAAGAGTTCGCCAGGCCGCATTAGACTTAATCTGGTACCATCGGCAGGCCAAATGTAGTTCTCTTTTCTCCAAAAGTTGCAATTGCCTTGAGTAAAAAGTCAAGGAAATACAATTTCTACTACTGGAATCTGCTGCTATGACAGTTGCATTTTGTTTTTGGCGCGCAGTTCAATGTCTCTTTCCATGCGCGCCAAAACCAAGATGCAAATGACGCAGCAGATTCCAGTAGTAGAAATTGTATTTCCTTGACTTTTTACTCAAGGCAATTGCAACTTTTGGAGAAAAGAGAACTACATTTGGCCTGCCGATGGTACCAGATATTTCTTCCACTTTTAATATAGTATAAAATGAATTAATACAAATTTTAGAGATCAATAAATAAATTAGATAAATAAACCACAAATAAAAAATAAAAAAATAAATCAAAATGAAAAGTTTCAAAAATTAAAATTATTTGGAAACTAGAAATTTTTGAGTAATTTTCTTGGTTCATACTTAGGGCGATTTTTGGCCTACCGATTGCACCATTTATTTTCTCAGCTTTAAATACACAAAATTCAAAAAAAATGACTAAGCTGGGTTCGAACCTACCAGTTTCAATTAGCTGTTCAATCGCTTATACCACTACACCACTGGTGCATATGGCTCCTTGGTGTGACTAAAGAGCTATGATTAAAGAAATATATGAGGCCAAGGGAGCCGGAGAGGGCGGGGGGGGAGAAATGAATACCTACTATCGTCCATTGAATAGATGCGGAGAAGAAGAAGGAGAAGAAGGAGAAGAAGAAGGAGAAGGAGTTCGGACATATGGTTTTTTGCGT
The DNA here is from genome assembly GCA_030248095.1 of Ptycholaimellus sp. GST1_10. Classification (NCBI taxonomy): domain Eukaryota; kingdom Metazoa; phylum Nematoda; class Chromadorea; order Chromadorida; family Chromadoridae; genus Ptycholaimellus; species Ptycholaimellus sp. GST1_10. The sequence goes on along the minus strand of JASANA010006079.1, from coordinate 4,309 downwards.
TTTTCACCCTAAAATTAAACGTTTTATGCAAAACTCAAAAGATAAACTATAGTCAATTCGATGCTGCTCTTTCCAATGGTGAAAGAATTAGAGCGATTGGAGCCTTCTGTGACGAGCAGCCGCCTTATCAAATTTAAGATCTAGCAATGACCCTCAAAACATACACCTGGGTCGAAAAGAGGGGCTGGGCGCTGACACTTCGCTAACGCTTGCTCGCGCCAGCCCAATATCAACGCCCATTTCCACCTGGGAAAGAGAAACAGATGGGAGGCAATGATGAAAAGGGGTGCGGAAGTGTGCAGCAGATTGTACAAACCTCATTCAGGAACAGGATCAGAGGCTGGGGCTGGGGGGCACAAAACTGCGCATTTGGCTCAGGCCACACTTCCTTGATGAAGTCTTTCAGCGGAAAATTCATTTTGATATGTTCATTTCCAATTTCAACAACGATAGCTAGTAAAATTGCACGTAGGATAGAAGAATCCATCTTGTGGGAATGCCAGGTAGAGGTAGAACTGGGAAGAAAAGCTGCCATCACATAACATCACAAAAGGAGGAAGGCCTGGGAATGACCTTGGTGGCAAACGGCACATCCACAAAGAGGCCCTAGGTCTTGTAAACGGGTATCGGTAAACGGAAAATTTTCAGTTTCCATGCGTTTCCGTTGAGTTTTTTGGCACTTTGAAAATGATCCGTGCGTTTACGTTCAAAGTGATTTTCCGATTACTACTTGCAAAATTTTTACGTTTTTTTTTTTCGTTTTCCGTCCGATCTGTTTCCGTTTACCGATCACTGCCTGAGCCCTGGGAAAGGGTACTCCTCTGGCAGAATGCAGACTACGAAGGTTTAAATTCTATCCTATGGGGTGTAAATTGGGAATATTTGATCGGCCTCTCCTGGGATGCGTCCAGCTTCCATGACCTCATGGAGCTGGTGATTTCCTGTGCAATTGAGGAGTCGGTCCCTTCCAAACTCATCTCTCCTGCCTCCGCTGGCCCCCACCCTCTCGCGGCCCCCTCCGCCCCTCCACCATTCACCTGCGCAGCCTGAAAAGTAGGCTATACCCCTTGCGCAAACTCTCTCACAGGCTTTGGCGCAGCTTCAGAAGGATAAATAAGGCCTATGCGCGCGCAGTGAGAGCGGATGTAGCTGTTTTTGAGGCCAGACTCTTCCATAACCCCTGCTGCCGTAGTCTTGGAATTTATCGCCTCTTTGCAACAAAGGCGGGCAAGAAATCCAATCAAATCCCTCCACTCCTCCTCACTCCCGATCAAGCATTCGCCCAAGGCATCCCCTGCTCCCAGCCCCTCTCCTCAGATGAGGGTAAGGCTGCAGTCTTTAGCACTATCTTTGCCTCATCCTTCCTGATGGACAATGGTGCACTTCCCCCCTGCTTTCCATGCACGCATCCACCTCAGCTGCGCCCCCCGGGGCCCCCTGGCCTCCCAACGCACTCCTGCACCCCCGCACCCTCTGCCCCTATTCCCCCAATGAGCATAGGGGCTTTTTCAGTGCTCCGCGCATGCAGTGGAATGCAGCCGAAATGCTCTAAGGGCCCTGATGGACTAACCCCCGCCTTTATCAAAAAATGCGCCTCTAGCCTAGCCCTCCCAATAAGCCTGCTCCTCGAAATCTGTCTCGAAATCTCTCCCCCAGGCAGCCCGTCTTGTCATCAATTGTTCAAGGCGGCTCCTCAAGCCCAATTCTTTTCAACGTCTTTCTTCTCCCCCTTGCTTGGCGGCTAAACCAAATCCCAAACCTCTCCAGCTGGTTCTATGCCGATGACATCAAGCTGGCCTCACATATTCCCGCTGCCCTCCAGGCTGGGCTAGATGCATTGGCCAGCTGGGCTGAGTCCTGGCAACTCCCCGTCGCCCCTGAGAAGTGTGCTGCTCTCCATGTAGGCCCAGGCGCTCCATCTCCCTTCCACCTTGGTGGCCTCAAGGTCCCTCTCACACCAGCAAATGTGCCCACTCGTGACCTTGGCATCCTTTTTTCACCCACCCTCAGTCTTGAGCCCCAAATTCAAGCAGCAATAAACTCAGCCAATAGCGCTTCATATTTCGTCAAAAAATGCTTCAACTTACCCTCTTTCAAGACCCTAAACCTTGCCTACACCACCTACATTCGCCCCCATTTAGAGTACGCACCACAGGTCTGGGCACCAACAAATAGAGAGGCCATTGGGAGGATTGAGAAAGTGCAGCGTGCTTTTGCCTATCACATTTACAGGCGGACTAATCGGCGCTCACCCCCTTCCGGCTATCCAGGAAGGTGCCAAGAATTAGGCTGGGAAAGTCTGGAAAGGCGTAGGGCTCTCGCAGATTTAGGGCTTATCCAGCGCTGCTACAAACTCACTAAACGTGCAGCTGTTGAGGGCCACATTGGCCCACACAGCCAACTGCCGAATCCCCTTGCCCCAGCGCACAGCCTCTCACCCCAACGCAGCCCCAGATTCCCCTCTCCTCCTCCTCCCCCCCACCTAAACCTCCCAGAGGCTGCCGATCAAATTTTCTTTCATGGATGCCCCATCTACTTCCCAAGACTCTTCTCAAACCTTCGGGGGAAGCATCACATTGAGGCAGCCCCACCCGGGGCCAGGAGCCTGGAGTGCCTGTGGCCCTTCAGGGCACGGGGGCTCTGGAACCTGATCTCGGAGGAGGCCGCGGCCGGCAGCAGAGAACGGCTCTTCACTGAGGCCCGGCGGCTACTGGACCGATGATCACTGTGCCTCTCATGCTCTGATTGCATTCTCCTTCTCTCATCCACTCTCCTCTTTCATCCACATGCCGCAATTTGATTCACCTTCGTTTGGACATGGCCGATAGGCTGGTCCTATTTACCAGAGTAAAATCTGAGACCCGAAAAAAAAGAAATTTTCTTGGCTTATACTCAGGGCAATCGATTTTCGGGAGAAAAGAGCTTTACATTAGGCCTGCCGATAGTACATGTTATTTTCTCAAATTTAAATGCACAAAAATTAAAACGAATATCTGAGATGGATTTGAACCTCCTCCTTTCATCCATCAATCCAATCACTTACACCACTACATCACAGGTGCATATGGGTACAAAATTTAACTGAACAGTTATGAATAAATAAATACTTGAGTCCCACGGATCCGAGAAGGAGGGGGTGGGGGAAGAAATGAATACCTACCTACTATCGTCCATTGAGCAGATGCGGAGGAGTAGGAGGAGGAGGAGTTCGGACAAACGGTTTTTTACGTTTTTCATGCCAACATAAAAAGTTTTGTGCAAAAGTCAAAAGATAAACTATAGTTAATGAGCAACATTAGAATGATTGGAGCTTTCTGTGACGAGCAGCAGCCTTATCAAAATTAAGATCTAGCAATAACCCCGAAAACATACACCTGGGTCGAAAAGAGGGGCTGGGCGCTGACACTTCGCTAACGCTCCGTTTGCGCCAGCCCAATATATTTGGCTGGCGCGAACGTAGCTTTAGCGGAGTGTCAGCGCCCAGCCCCTCTTTTCGACCCAGGTGTACGTTTTCGGGGTCATTGCTAGATCTTAAAATTGATAAGGCTCCTGCTCCTCACAGAAGAATCCAATCGTTCTGATTCTTTTTGCATTAGAAAGAGCATCATCAAATTGTCCAAAACTCGCGAGAAATCGCCCAAAACTTGCAGCAATCATTAGAAAATCACTCAAAACCATTTGTCCGAACTCCTTCTTCTCCTTCTTCTCCTTCTTCTCCGCATCTACTCAATGGACGATAGTAGGTATTCATTTTTCCCCCAACCCCCTTTCCCGGGTCCATGGGCCTCATGTATTAGCTTTTCAGTTAAACTAGACAGGCATATGCACCAGTGGTGTAGTGGTGTAATCGATTGTACTGCTAAATTAATCTAGGAGGTTCAAATCCTTCTCATGGATTCACTTTAATTTTTGTGTATTTCAAGTTGAGAAAATTACTGGTACCATCGGCAGGCCTAAAGTAAAGCTAAAGCTCTTTTCTCCCAAATATTGATTCCCAAACAAGTATATGGCGCAAAGTGCAATAGGTGACCGCGGAGCACACCACATTCCAGCTTACAATATTAATGCATGGAATGTCGTCACTCCAAAGGGCAAGTCTGTGGTTTCTCACCCATTTTCAAAAGTAAGCACAGATTTGGAATCGTTATATATGACTTGTGAACAAAAAAACTCAAGTCCTTTGTTCAATTCTTAGCTGTTCAGCTGTTACTGTTTAATGATGCCATTGCCATGCATGAAAGTTTGTCACTCAAGAGGGTAAGTCTGTGGTTTCTCAACCATTTTCGAAAGTAAGCACAGATTTGGAATC